>JAGTXR010000379.1:0-215516 GCA_022606575.1 Glossosoma conforme
AAAAACACTTGTTTTGCTAATAATTAAACTACCAATAAGTTTTGTTCATTTATATATTTTTTCTGTATAACAATTTCACTGCATGAAATTAACACAAGACTTATTTTTTTTTCTACAATAGTCAGGTCTCTTCTTGGTATAATCACCAGTACTAGACACATATTGGAGCTGTAATGTTTTAGCGATATGATTGTTGGTATTTATGTGTGTTGTGTTTTATTTGCAGGTGGTAAAGTTGGTGTCCGACACTTTCAACTACATGCGGATCGACAGACAGAAGGCTCGCATGAAGAGAGCCATCATCGAGCAGTTCCCCAACATGCGGGTCAGGTTCAACAGGATGGGGCTTCCTCCCAAGGTGAGCAACACTTGCAGCATCTGTGTTTCCACCTGCTGCAATCTGAATACTTTCAGACTTGCACAAATGCCACAATGTTACCAGTTGAACTCATCACTCACATGACGGTTATCTTTTAATTACTAACTTAACTGTTAATCACTCCTCACTTCCATATATTTGAATTTGAATTATTTTTTATATATTTCATTATATCAGGGATTGTTTACAAGTGAAGGACTGATGAAGTGTACAGAGTGCACAAAACTGCTGTTTTAATCATGCCATTAACAGATACTTAATGTGATTCACGGTTTTTATTTATTTTCAATGTTTTCAGCATTCACTTTGAGATCCATTATGAATATTAAATATTTATTTATTAACCTTGTTTTTACACGGATCACATTAGATATGGCCTCTATTTAGGAGACAGTTGTCTCTTGACAGTGATGGATTGAAGAAGGTTACGAGTAAGTCGAAACTGCAGTCTCCTAAATAGAGGCCGTATCTAACGTGATCCGTGTAAAAACAAGGTAAATAAATATGATTCATGGTTGAAATAAGATATTCAATATTTCATTTATTTCATATTTAAATTGGATCTTTAAATGAAGACTAAACATACATTCAATAATTTGTGTAACTGTTGTTTTAAAATGATAGTAAATATGATTTGCATTGTTTTTTTATGGCTTGTATTCAATTATTAGATTAATAATGGTTAGTATACATAACAATTAAATAATTTAATTTGGATTTGTCACTATTATTGAGTAATATAATATGCCATTGATACACCATAATATTTATTGACTATTTGTGTCAGTTTTATAATATTTGTAATGTGAATGCAATTTTAAACGGCGGCTCGTGAAATTTGATTGTTAAACAAGTTGTTGTTTATCTGGCGTTTAGTTTTTCATTGTAATTTAGTTAACACAAGTAAATGTTAGCGAAGCGTGTCACAGCTGATTGTGGCGACTTCTTATCAACTTGTGTTTCCAGTGAGGCCTAATAAATACACATTGTTCCGTGCTAATAAAAACATTAATACAAACTTAAAAGATTAAGGTAATCGATACATTGATGACTATGCAGGTTGGGAATTTAATTTTAAACACAGTAGTGCTATTCATTACAATGTTATTATATTAAAAAGTTTAAAAGAGTTAAACCTCCATCTTTTTTTCATATCCCTTTCTTGGCTTATCAAAGACATCTCTGCCTTAGATATATGAACATTCTAATATTATTATATCTCTGCTACTGTCTTGGGTATATCTTTAAGTTTATATATGTAACAGTCCTTTATATTCTAAATTTATAATACTATATTAGTGTCACATTTATTTTATGTTTATCTTAGTATAGCATTATACTAATAATATATATCTTTGTATTCTACCTGTATAATGTATTTAAAACATTTATTCCATAGAATTTAGTTTTTTCAGGACAACACTACCTAGTGTTGTCCTGAAGAGGGTAGAAGGTGCTATCGAAACTAGTAGACAATATTCTGTAAACCAAGTGGTTATAAACAAATTTTATTTGTTTTAATTTTAAAAATGAAATTATTTGAGTCTTCAATAATCAGAGTTTAGAGTAGAGAGATAATGAGATGGACTCTCCCGAGGCTGGGCATTATTGGTCCTTAAGGGGTGAGACTAGCAAAGCCGGGCAGCAATACTAGTAAATAAATAAATGTGATTACAAATAAAGTTATTATTAAAATGTCACAATAATCAAAATAGCGAATTCAATGCATCTTATAATGTTTGCCTATAAACTAAAAGTATGTTTTTAAAAGGCAAAGGATAGATTTTTAAAGTTAAATCGATAAAGTAAATATTTATCTGTTTTACAATGTGTGTTGTTTGTGTGGTCCGTCAGTCGGGATCCTTCCAGGTGTTTGTGGATGGCTACAAGGATGCGGATTACTGGCTGCGGAGGTTCGAGCAGGAGGCGCTGCCGGCCCGCATGGCCCAGAAGTTCCAGCTGCAGTTCGAGAGGCTCGTGGTGCTGGACTACATCATCAGGAACACTGACCGCGGCAACGACAATTGGCTCATCAAGTACGAGCGGGCAGGCTCCCTGGCACCGCCAGTGCACACGCCCGGCAGCCTCACGGGCAGCATCGCTCGCGTGGAGATGACGGAGACCACGGTGAGACTGAATAAATTAACAATAGAAGTACTCGTAGCAGTGACTTTGTGTTTTATTGAAAGAATAAAACAAGTAAATCTTTTAAGTAGCTTATGAAGAAGGTGTGGTGGGACAAAACCGGTAAAGTGATTTAAATAATTAAGTGGTTTCATACAGTGTTTTGCTTGTTTAATTCTTTGAACCATAGAAGGTTGAAGAGATGATAGTTGGAAGCAAATTTCCTGGCTACATAAAATATGTTATTTGAATAGAAATAAGAAACTTATAAACGTTTTTGTTAACTACCCGAAACAGAGATATTTACTATTGAGTGATGTTGGGGGATAATACTGGGTTAAGCTGCACCTTAGGACCGAATGGTCTAGGTGTGGCAGTGTCAGGCTAATCATCTCATTTCCTTCAAAATTACAATTTACTAATCACCCAAAATATGTCCCGAGTAATACAGCGACCGTGTCTTCAAGTCCACGTGCTTCTGCCCTGGAGGTCGACGGAATCCAAATATGTTCCCAGGTGAACCTTGGGGTGCAGAGATGTTTTGGGAGAAGGAATTGATAGTAGATTTTGACAGAACTGAGTGGCATCAATTTGTGAACATATGTGGAACATCACCAGGCGATCATCAATTGATATGGAGAGAAGATGTGCGGGGAATTGACTTGTCTCTACAAGATAAACTTGATAACTATTTCAAAGTGGTTAAGGTGCTTGAGCAAGTCCAACCGGTTTTGGGTTCTTTATCCAGTGAAATTTAAAAGATTTTGACTTTTCGAATAACTCCAAATATCTCTTGAAGGAAAAAAATAATGAAATGTTATAGAAGGTAATAATTTTACTTGGATTAAAATAATTTTGGTATGCGATAAAAAAAAAACTTGTTTAAATATAACACTAACAAGTATAGGAGGTTTTGTATTTAAATCAAATTCAGGAAAGCAAAATAATGTTTATGAATTTTATTGAAAAAAAAACTGATATTCATTATTATTTTCAGAATATCATATTCCCACTTCTATATATCTATCTCCGTATAAAGAATGTTTAGTTCTTACAAGGGATGGTAAAAGTTACAAGAGTATTACTGTTATGCATTGTTAAAAAAAAAAAAAGGTATTCTTAAATTAACTTATAAGGAGAGTGCCAATATTTGTTTTGGTGTTTCAGGACTGGAATCTGGTGCAGCTCCCCGAGATCTGCATCGCAGCCATCGACAACGGCCTGGCCTTCCCCTTTAAGCACCCCGACTCCTGGCGCGCCTATCCTTACCACTGGGCCTGGCTGCCACAAGCCAAGCTGCCCTTCAGCAACGAGACCAGGTGACTTGCTGCATGACCCCTCCCTCATCCACTATAGAGCTTATCATATAATTTGATTATAGACAGAACTAACTATCCGTTCTTAGTAAGTCCTTTATGCAGTCATTTGTGGGTGATTATTTTCAGTAGCCGTCAAGCATCATTTATAAATCTTATTAACTCGACAATCGCCATAAGCACACCTGTGCGCTCTACGTAGACGATCGCCATAAGCGCAGCTGTGCGCGCTTTGCAATATTCAAAAGATGTATTTCAAAATTAATTCTGATTTTCTCACAACGACATCTATGAATATTTTAAAATATTAACAAACCAAAAAGGATCGATATTTTTCGATAGTTTGGGAGATATTCAAGAGATTGTGTCAAGGGCTGGCATGTAAACGTGTGTCGATAAAGTGGTTAAAACTTTGATTAAAGTCCACTTCCAGTTCTCAGGTAAGAATTATGGAATAGATAAATGTGATCTCCTCTTCACCATCTGATGGTTTTGAAACAAAAAACAAATTGGAATAATATCCAAAAACCAGAAAACAATCGTCTTTATTTGGAATTGATATATTTATAATATTTGTTTGTCGTTTCAGAGAATTAGTGCTGCCTCTATTGTCAGACATGAACTTTGTCCAGGAGCTTTGCGATGAACTCCTCTTACTGTTTAAGGTGAGAGATCAACATTTCAATTATCCTACTTGTAACATGCGGAAATGTGAAGAGTCACACATAATCAATTAATTCAGACACGACAAAATTTCTATCCTTTGAACATGAAATATTCACAGTGATAGATTGATTTTTCTGCAGGCATTTTGATCTTGACATGAAAGGTACAACTATACTGCGAAAGCAGCCAAGTTGCCAAGTGCCACCTGTCTTTTTCATTTTGACTACTGTTGCTTTGTTTGGCTTTTATGAAAACTGAAGATCTCAGTGTGTTTCTACCTACTTCTAAATTGAAGATATTTTTCATATTTCTCTGTTAGACTGCATGATTAGAATCCGTCTATATTGAAACTAGTTTCATTAAAATTTTACATATTTACATTGAACACCGAAATATTTCACTGATCTATAGCCGCAGTCCATGCTAGTTCACGGCTCTTGCCTTGGGGGCTTCTGAAAACCATTTATGTTAACATGTGGACATACAGGTGTTCTGGGAGAAGGCATACACAATCTGAGCTTATAGAACTGTGAAATGGCAATTTGCGGTGTCCATATGCTTTAAATATGGAGCAGATATAGTAAAAAATATATATATTGTCTTTTTTATGTTAGGATTATCCAGTTTCTATAGTTTGGCAAGCGAGACGTGGTTTTCCGAGTAGGATAATGCTAATGTGATGATGAGTGTAATGTTTGTGTTGTTGCAGTGTGATAAGGGCTTCGACAAGCGGCTGTTTGAGAAGCAGATGTCGGTGATGCGCGGCCAGATCCTCAACCTGACGCGGGCGCTCAAGGACGGCAAGAGCCCCGTGCAGCTGGTGCAGATGCCGGCTGTCATAGTAGAACGGTACACATCACATATATTCTGATACATATATACAAATGTACAACAAATAACATCTTTATGACATTTATCTCATTAATATCGGAGAAAAAAAAAATGGAGACGCTGGGATTCAAACTAGAACCTTTGCAAACCAATTTCCTGTCTGAACACAATGCAATAAAAATACTATAATTGATAAGTATAATTGGTAGGTATATTAGGTAGGTATGATAGGTAGTTAAATGTTTTTAAATTAATTATATTTTACTTATTTATATAAATAATTAATCAATTTATAATTAATCAATTTATAATTAATCTTTAATGTGAGATAATAATACTAAGACCAATAATACTAAGATATATGTTTTTCTTTTTTTTAATACATGTTATTTAAGAGTGTGTTTCTTACTTTTTAGACTTGCCCACTTCTGTAGATACATGATGATATGTTAATGCTTTATAGATAATTGATATACACCAATATTTTTAGTAAATTGATGACAGCAATGTCATAAAAGATGATATTTGATGTCGATTTTTATGTGTGTATCAATTTAGTAAAACATATTTAATTTCTATTAGTTTTTTTGGTCATCTCTGATGGATTTTATGTAAACTTTTCAGATCGAAGGGAAATGTCGCCGCTCCTCGCTTCTTCTCCTTCAGCGACTCCTTCACACAGCGCTTCCAGAACAAGAGTCCCTTCTTCTCGTGGTGCTAGGACCCCGCCCCGCCCCACACATTCATGTGATACGGTCAGTAAAACAACACAATACTCGACTAACTGATCTGCTGATTATTTTCATACTCCTAATACATTCATTTACCTATTGCCACTATGAGTCAACTGATGTACCAATAAAATATGTCTTAGGCTTCTGTTACTATGCTGGTCTATAAGAATCACAGAACTGGGTCAACGCGAGTTATGTGCTCAGGCATAAATTCAGTTCATATTTGTATACCGTACCAGAAAATGCTTTTTTTACATCTAATATTTTTTACGCGATTTCACATTTACTACTGGTACTTTTTAGTAACAAATCTAAAAAGAATGTTGGAACCGATTAATTGAATTATATGACAATTGAGTATTTTTATGAACTTTATGGAACCAATGTATCACATAAAAAACATGCATGTACTTCTTTACATAGATAACTTTAGTTATAGGGGGACATTTGTAAATATTATTGAATCATATAAAGCTTATCAGTTCATTTAAAAAACATTTAAAATTCTTTTATCCGCCACATTAAAACTTCTGTCATCTTGAAGAGTCACTACACATTCAGTGTCGCCATTGCAATAGGTTTAGTAGGATACAGTACCTTATTGGTAGGTACCAAGCTAGACACCGTTCTTTCTGGCCATTTGATGCCAAGTGTTACATTTGAATCAATCTTGGAGAGATGGAGTATATTCTGTGTGTTGTGAACGAGTCTGATGACTATAATTGTTCTAATTGTGATATTTTTTCTGCTTTCAGATTATCCCAAACATGCTAAGTTATCTGACCACATTTAGCTGTAGTTGATAATATTAAATAATTGATAATTAATTGCTAACAAATAATTAAAGTCAATGCAATTGTAACTAATTATTTATTATTGCGGCCATTGCCGACTGATATATATTTTTAAATATTAATATTCTGCATTCGCGTGGCAAAGAAATCACAGGTCCATTGGGAATGGGGGTCGCTTGAATGACGCATAAGAACTGGCAAACTAAACTACATACGTTAGGCAGCAAACCCTAATCATTTTCAGATAAAAAAATGTGTAGTTATCTCTTATGCGGCACCTAGAGTGTAGTCATATTGAACAATATTACTTATTGAGCAGTTTGTAATACTGTTAGACATAATGGATTGTGTATTGGCTGCCTTACATTGAGATATATATGATGTTCCCTGCCCTGAGATTATGGAGTATTCTAAACTTGGCATGTGATTGCAGAACTCATACAGTGATATTTTGTATAGACGTGTGTCTTTATATGTAATATTACATTATTTTTAGATTATTGATGAACCTACCTTTTATTAGTCAATGGGTTTCATGTAAACGGGGAGTACTTGAAAAAGATCACAAAAATTTCACAGCAGCTCGTTGCTCTATTTCATAACTGTTTTAAATTGAAAATATCACGAGCTACGACAGGGAGCCTCTCAGCTGCCTTACCTCATACTGTCAGCCTTGCATCGTAAAGTGCTATCAGCGCTATCCAGAGCTAAATGCTTTAATAATGCCGGCTTAAGTTTATGTTTCTCATATGAATAATTATCCTTCTTCCGTATCTGCTTTCTAGCTGAAACATATGAACGTCACAAATTTCCGCCATAATTTTCAGGTTTCTTGGCCTTAGTTTTGTTCCATATCAGCTGGAGTACATTCTATGTAAAGTTGACTATTTTTCATTATTAAGTCTGTTGAATCATATTTATTAAAAATTCAAAATTCTTATCCTAAACAGGTCCGTAGCGACATGAGCTGTTAATGAAGTGGTGACACAATATTTTTAAGGAAACCAGGTGATTAACCTGACGCTCCATTTGTAAGCTCTGTAATGAGCTAGGCTTAGGGGTAATGCTTAAAAATTTATGCAAATCTACTCTTAATTTCATATTTTGGCTTTTAAAAAATAAGCTATGAAAAAGCCAGTCTCTCAGAAAGCTTCTGTTGGAAGCCAAGTTCTACGCCAGGCTGTCATGTGATGATGATGATGTTTTCAGTGATCCCTGATATAAATTGTGTTCATTGACTTAAACTTTTATTTTTCGCATTTAATAGAACCGATTCCTGTAATTATTTTAGTTGATTATTAGTGCATTCATACACCATCTTGTTTCTCAGTTACTTGTCAAACACTTGGCCTTGAACCTGGTCGGAAAATGTTTTCCTGGGTTCAAGTTGTTGACTGCTGTAGTTGGAACATATTTACCTACTTTTAAATAAGAGTGATTGACAGGAAATCCTCTTTTATTATTTTAAATTTAAATTGTATTACATATCAAAATGTCATAATTTTACCTTTTACTGTCAGTTGAGCCGCAACATCATTAATCTGCTGAGCCAGATACTGACGGCTGTTGCAACCTTCCCCCGGGAAACAAACTAAAAATGGAGGGACATTTATGTTTAAAATATCTTAGTTTTTTATCCGAGTCAAAAAAAACTGTATATAAATTAATATGTTTACAAAAGTAAATTTATTTATTAAGTTTTTTTAATGTGGAAAAATTAAACCAAATCTTTTATTAAAGAATAAAAAGTAATAGTCGAGTTGATCCATTTTCTTTACTGCTGGATTTTTTTTTCTGAGAAAATAGTTGAGCTTTCCTTCTGTAGTAGTAACAAGAAAAATACATCACACATCACATCACTTTGCTCTCTATAGATTCTGTTTAACTCGACTGTGACTCACTGATTTTCTTTAACTTTGAGAATTGACTCTTGCTGGCAAGAACCATTTTGTATTCAAAGAGTTATCGATTTGTTAAAATTATGAATAGAATGCATTATTTTTATATAATTCTTTATATTTAATCAACTGTTTAGTTATATTTTTAATTGTAGTTATTTGTTTTTAATCCTGATTCGTTATATAACTAATGGAATCCAAATTGATTGAAACTATCGATAAAATGGCATTAAAACGTAATTTTACAAAAAATGCATGGTTACACAATTTTTGTTTTGAACCGACTAATTTTCTTTATTACAAATGAAACACGTTTCAAAATACATACCAGAAATGAAAAAGAGGAAAACCAGACATATTTTTCCTGCTGTATTTAAAACAAAGAATATATACAGTGATACCTTGACATACGAGTGCCCCAACATAAGTCGCAACTGGGCGTGCATCGGAGCTATGTAATGATACTTTGAGATATGAGTAATTTGAAATAAGAGCAAGTTTGCGGAATGAATTAAACTCGTATGTCAAGGTACCACTGTATTTTTTGTCACGATCGTCTTTCTTATTTTTGGTATTAATATTACAGTGAAAGCTCTATCTACCGTTTTTAGGACCTACTTAAATGAATTATGAATGCGGGATTAAGAGGACAGATGAAATGGACTCGGAGTAAAATAAATAAACAATCGATCCAGGAAAATGATTATACGATGGATAGAGGTTTCATTGTATATGATAAAATTTAATTTTAATAGTATTTTTTAACCTTTTTGTAATATCCTGCTTTATCACAGTCAACGGAGAAGTTCTGATATGCTTGTGGTATCTTATTACTCTGCAGGTGCAAGTCAGTACTGGACATTTCTACTATAAAAGTAGGTTACACAGGGAAGGCATGGTTCCTAAGCCTGTAGGAGATTTTTAATTTTTTTTAATACTTCCCTAAATACTAAAACCTTTATGTATGTAATTAGTTCTCTAATTTATCAACTTGTACTGCAGCTCTCCACATAAGGGATGATGTTATTATTGTAAATTATGTTTTTTTTTAATTATAGACAAACAATAAATAATCTAAATACTTATGTCTTGTATGTATAGAAACAAATGTAATTTAAAAAAGACTTTCAATACGATTTTACAATTATGCTTTTTTTTAAGTTTAATTTTTATGTATAATTATTTAAAATGTACAATGTAAGAAAATATTGGTTACCCAACAATCGTGAATAATATAAATTATTTGCATCTTTTGTATATTTTGATTTTTCGTAAATATATCCTCCAATTAAAATTAAATGTTATTATTTTTTGTATAAATCACTGATTAGCCTGACATGGCAACGGAGTAAAAAGAAGCAGGTTAATCAAATAAAACACCGTTGCTCAATTATTGGAAAGAGACAACCGACAACGTTTTTTGTAAAGTGACAGAAAATGTTTTTGTGGCTTTAGGTGTTAGGGCCTCAACGGACATTCTGAATAGCAGTTCAGATTCAGTTCAGTTCAGCAGACAGCGCAAAGTGATAAGTCGAATAAATGTGACGAGTCAGCCACCGGTGGGCGATGCGGCGTGATTGTTATGACTCGGTGTCAGCCACCAGTGGCTGACATGGCGGTTAACGTGTTAATACAATTTATTATACTAATATTTTAGATGTTTCTTTCCAATAGTTAAATATGCATTTTATATCGCTCTTGTGGGTGTAGCTCTTAATGCTAGGAATTAATTTGTTTTGATCTCCTTTTCCTCAATTCTTTAGCTGGAGACCGATGTTGCATAATTGTAGATGACCTCCATCCAGTAGCACTACCAACGAGATCACTCCGCCTGTAATAGAGGGTTCTTGCTCTCCTGCAGCAAACATCCCTAGTTGGAATTAAATTTGCATTTACATAAAAAATACATCAAATCATAACACATCATGTTTTTTTATTTAATTTATTTATTCACTGATAGCAAATAATATACATTTTTACATTATAAAAACATACACATAATGAATTTTAAATATATTAAACCGTAACGGTTTCATAAATAATTTGTATCTATAATTTTAAAATCTTTAGATCATCCATCTTAAGATACTGCCTTTCAAGTAAGGTTTCGACAATTTGCCACATAATACTTAACCCAGAAGCCGGGATTTCCAGACATTATTACAAAAAATGTGAAACTTTAAAGTATAAATATTTGTGTTCGAAAAGAAACAATGAAAGTTACATTCAAAATGGCGTCTTAAAATTATCCACAACTCAGGGTTGAATTAAAATCAATTTGTGGATAAAAAAATTGACATACACATTAATGAACATGTAACTGATGTTAACATAACATCACACTTTCAATTACAGTAAAATCAAAGTGAATCTGGGTCAAATTGATTTGACATATATTCAAGATGGGGAACTCATATTAATATTTGTTGGACATCACATGAATCTGATTCGAGTAGATTTCAAGCAGGATCTGTAAATATAAACATCAACAGAGGACTGCGGTGTATTTTTAAAGCAACAACATAGGATTGCCATGAGATCAGCAATGAAATGAGATATACAGGGTGTCCCGTGACAGATTCAAGATTTCAAATTTGAATTTTTGTTCAACTTTCGAGATGCGATTGGTACAGGCACTTAAACCTAATGATTGTAAAGAGCATAAATTGTTTTGTGATAACACGAGTCGATTCCGAACTATTAACACAATTTGGTTCAGTGATGAAGGTTTTGTCAATAAACAAACTGCCGCTGTTGGGCGCGCAGAGGACAAAACCCATGGTTTAAACACAAACAAGTCTCTTTTTATAATAAATACATTTTTATTGCAGATAATAACATATTTTTATTTCATTAAGAAATCCTAAGTCTGCCCCGGGCCACCTGTATGATGTATGAGACCAGTTTTTAATACACAAGTCACAAAATGGTTACCTTGTATAGCATAAATACAATGAATCGTAATTTTGATCTGTGCTACTTTTAGTAGTTTTAGCAAAAGTATCAGGAGTCTGGCTAATTTGAATCTAAAACAATTTGAATCTAAAACAATTTGAATCTAAAACAATTTGAATCTAAAACAATTTGAATCTAAAACAATTTGAATCTAAAACAATTTGAATCTAAAACAATTTGAATCTAAAACAATTTTGAAAAATACAATTTGTTTCAACGGAGTAATCTAAAATTAATCTCAGTGTGTGAAAAATAATTAATAAATCACTAATACCACATGCAGGATTGAGTCATTTTTGAATGGCAAAGGTTAAAGACTTACTAGAGGATAAGGTTCCCTTGTATTCCAGTTGTATTCTTGCAAAACTCTACAGCACAGTTAAACTCTTTTTTTAATAAAAATAAATTAAACTTTTAATATCCATTATTTCCATTCTTCTTAAGACTAGATGAAAAAAGTGGACCAGTAATATATTATAATACAAGATTATCACAAGTAAAACTAACATAAAATATCATCGATGGAATGATCATTGAAAGTCAAAACTGATGAAATTCGAAAGAAGAGAAAGATAAGACCACCGAGAGTCAACAGTTCTAAAGATTAAAAATGTCCTAGAAACATTCACAAATAAAATATTTTAAAAGAAATGGCTCCTGTGTGAGTTTTATTTTTTAATTTGACTGGAATTTCCCCATAAACAAGTAAAGCGGATTTCCAGATTGTAATATTACAGATGACACTTAAAATACCTTCTGAGGTAAGAAAAAATATTAAGGAATTTGATATTTTTGTAACCAATTCGATACACATTATATGCACGAAACACATTTCATTTAAAGAATAATCCTTTTTATAAAAAAAGTTTTTCTTTTAAAACCTTGTTATAAAACAAGAGAAACTCGAGGACACATCAAAAAGTATATAATTTTGAAGTTTTGAAACATAAAAATTGTGATGTGAAGTGTTTCAAAGGACATTCAACATGGCTACAAAATATCTTAAGTCAAAATACAAAACTTTAAAATTACTGTGAAATTTTCAGTTGCGTTTCAGAGAGAACTGTTGTGCAATTTCAACTTCCTCTTAACAAATTCGGATTTGCGTACTTTTCTCACAATTATATATTTTTTGTATTATTTATATTTTATTAATTTATGCATTTTTTCATGTACTTGTTTTCATTCACTCGTCTTGTGTTTTTATAAACTATGCATAAATAAATTGACTTTGCAACATAAACGCCCATACAAATAAGACTTGTGAAACTCTCAAATATTTGTAAAGAAAGCAGATAATAAACCAAGCTTATATTATTATTATCTTTGTTTTATTATCTATATTCGACATAGATCACAAAGGTAAAACTAATAATATAAATAATATTACAACTGAAATTCTAACTTTTAATATAAAATATAGAAGGCAAAGCTTTATTTCTTGAAATAAGGCCACAAGTCCAGTGAGCGAGACACAAATTTATACATTTTAATTAATTATTTGTGATATTAAAAATATCAGTAAAAAACCACCCGGAATGCTGACAGAGGTACAGGAATCTTTACTGTTGATTCTACAACTTTAACAGCCGCCGTAATATTTTTTTATGAGTAAAAACAAGTCAATGAATACTTAAAATGTGTTAGTAAAGATCAAAACATTCTGTAGGTATTTTCCTGCAGGTGTTTGCAATCAAAATTTTCTTTAAATGTACAACTGTTTTAAATATTGCATATATTTGATATTAATACTCTAATATAAGTCTCCATTGATATATCAATTAATTAATAAAAATTATGAACTTTATATAAAACATAAAATGTGTAAATCACATTTCACTAAGTACTTGTTAGCAACAATGACACTATGCGAAATTATTACTATAATTTCAGATAAAACTAATTTAAAAATTCATAAAATAATAAATAATGATATTTAACAACAAAATAAAAATATAAAACATCTTATTCTTGCAACAGATTGCCATTTCCCAGATTTATACAAACGTCAAGTTCAGTCGGTTCATAAAAGCAATAAAAGCTCTCAGTTACTGTTATACATAACATGAGCTGTAACATGCAACATATAACATGATGTCTATCATGGCTGTTGGTTATTCATGTAAAGTACGTACATATTTACATTGATAAAGTAAACCGCTTTATATAAAATAGACAACGGGTAAACACAAATTCTTATTCTGATAATAAGTGGTCACTTTGTATTGGCATATTTTTAAATATAGACGAATTAAATGAAATAATATTTGAATTATCCTACAATTATTATTGTTGTAATATTTTAAATTTTAAAAAGAACTAAGCCTTTCGAGTAAGTTATGTCAATGTCTGATCTGCAGAACATCATCGATGGGCTACAAGCAAACTATCTGCGACTGGGCTTGCGAATCAATTCAAAGAAGACTCAGTTGCTCATTCATTGAGAGGGTTGAGAGTTTCAGATACCTCATACCGGTCACAGAGAACAGTGGCCAGTAGAAGAAGCTCGCTTCCCGCCTTGGGAATGCTGGAGCATCTTTCAACTCCATGCGCAATACTTGGGACTCGCAGCTTTACTTAACCAAAACAAAATGCCATCTATACAGCACCTGCATCATTCCCATTTTTTTTACGGCTGCAAATCTTGGCATCTCAGCAAAAGCCAATGCAGCCGAATAATGGGTTTCAAAAACAGGTGTCTGCGTAGAATACTTGGATTGCTATGGTTTGACTTTTTGAAGAATGACGAGGTTAGAGAACGTACGAGGCAGCCTTGCATACTTCAGCATGTCATGAGGCGAAGGTGGACTTGGTTGGGTCATGTCCTGAGAATGCCGCAAGAAAGCATTAACTACGGCTGTCTTTTTTTCAAGCCCTCGGGCTCGCGCCGTCCTGGTAGGCGTTGGAATAACCGAGGCTTTCTTTCCATCCATCGAGCATTTATTGACGTGGAAAAGGCAAACTCTGGAGATTTTCATCTCACGCAGGCGTTTACCTGACATGGAATATACAGAGAGTTCCTAAAAAGGTGTGGCCTCCCTTGCTACGCTTGTCCATGTGTTCCAAACATACAACAGACTTTAAGACATTCTTTGACGGAGAATAGAAGACGCGTTCTGTAGCACCTACAAGGATATATGGTAATGAGGCAGCAATACACACTCTTCCGATTGTCATTGCTGAAGAAATTCGTCAGGAGACAAGCCATCCTGACAAAAGCCAGACAACATTACGGCAGATGAACGTCAAGCTTTAAAGAATCTGCGGCAGAACGAGGACATCTGTCTTCTGCCAGCAGGTATAGGGAACGCCATCGTGATTCTTAACACCAAATCATACTTGGGCAAGCCGAGTGAGCTGCTGTCAGACACAACATACAGACAACTAAAGAACAACCTGACTGACATTGATTGGAAGGCACGCGAGCTGGTGAAACAGTTGGACATACAAGCTATTGGACATAGAGAGGTGCTGAAGACACCCATACTATACGATCTATCAAAAATACATAGAACAGATATCCCGTATCACCACTGTATCCGGTGGTTGGCTACCACCAGGTTTACATGGAAAATAATGCTCTATACACAGCAACTCTACAACTTTCATGTTGACTACAATACGTGGACGATACATTTGTGGTATGGCCACACGATAAGACAACATTGGATGCCTTCTTAGCTCACCTCAACAGCATTCATCCCAAAACAAAATTCACCATGGCAGAAGAAGACTGCGATAATAAAGCTTTCCTGGATGTTAAAGTCATCAGGAAAAAAGACAGAAGTCTGGGCCACAAGGTAAAACCGAAAACCGACACACACAAGCAGATTAGTCCCATCCAGCTCACAAGATTGAAGTTATAAGACGTTGACACAGAGGGCCAAACGTATCTCTGAGGAGGAACATCTGCAGGAACAACATCTGCAGGAACAACTAAAGGAACTTGGCCGGGCCAATGGATATAAAAGATCAGATAGAAGGGCAGCATTAAACAAAAATATGGCACGAGAGAGACCTTTGAGATGGAGACAGGGAAACCCAAAGCCTTTCTGCCGTACACTCAAGACACAACTGAGAAAGTCGCCAGGGTCCTACAACGTTCTGGAATAAAAACAATACACAAAGAGTCATCAAACATCCGGAATTGCCTCAGATCGGTCAAGGACAAATTGTCCATCCATCGAGGACGTCAAGGAATTTGACGTCGCTGACACGAAGAAGAAAGAAGGTCAAGGACAAATTTCCCTTGGAAAGTGATGGAATCTACAAACTATGGTGCAAACATCGCGGACTATTGCGTAAGTGAGCATGAGAGGTCGTGCAGACTAGCCCATCCAATGGCGTCCACACTGGCAGAACATCTGACTATTTTAATGGATATCGGTTCGTTTGTCCTGACAGACGTTTGTCCTGACATCAGAGGATAAGGAGGCACAGATTGTTCATTCTTCTTAGGGGTAATACTAACTTGCCAGAGTCTATGCCTCTTGGGAGAGTGATAAGAGTGTTCAACCACATTGCCTCGAAGGTTCTCCACGAATTTCTTTGTAGAAATAATTTCGAGGAGTTTAGCGAGTTTTGGAACTTTCTAGTATATTTCTATAAATTGTTTCTACTTTTTATCTTTTTTTAAATTGAAACACTTTTTTTTTTGTATTAATTCAATATTTTCTTGATTGGTTTTTCATTGTTTTTCACTCTTTAACTATGAGATGACGATACATCGGCATATCACCTTACGCCTCTCAACTACCAAATGAAGATATAGGCCGGGCCATAGACAACTGCTCTTACGCTATACCGATACGGTTTTAAGTTGCCATCACGCAGGTTACACGTGTCTATACCAGCCGTACATTTGAAATTGGGATAAGTTGCCGTTACTATTTTTATACGTATTTTTGCCGAGGAGTGGCGACACAGTTTTGGAGAGCAAAAATGCAAAACTTTACGATAGCCTAGTGATTTTATGGCCGGATGTTTTGAACAAAATAAATATTTTCAAACAAAATGAAATGTTTATTTAAGGTTTATTTAGTTTTATTTTTGAATAATAAATAGATAACGATAATTGTTTTATGCATATTTGCAATTATTTTATAAATCATTTTTTTTTTTTTTACCAAAATAAAGGCATTTTTTTTTTATTTATATGAAAAATAAAATTAACTTGCCAGAGTCTATGCCTCTTGGGAGAGTTAAAAGACTGTTCAACCGTATCGAATTGAAAATTGATTGAATTTGCAATTATTTTATAAACATACCAAACAATGGGCACCAGTTCAGGCATATTAACTTGCCATGATTTTGTTTAGAGTTAAAAACTGTTCAAATTTGTTATATTCTACATCAATGGTGCACCAGTTCAAAAATCTGCCAATATAAAGTTATATTCACATCTGTATCTGTTCTTCATTATTCATCGGTAACAATTAAATAAGAAATGTCTGTCACCATGGATAAGTGCTGGAGGGGCGGTCCCTAGCTGAGCGGCTGTGAGGAGTGGTGATACTTGACGAAGGCGATGGCCGCCAGCTCCTTGCAGAACTCTTCCACAACGATGAGGCTCTCAAACAGCGGCTCGCTGGCCTCAGGGGCCGAACTGAAAACATATCAAATAACATTCATAATTAATAAACCAACAGTTGATACGCTGCCTTCATGTCCGAGTTAGGCTTTACGAGCAGCGGACAATCTATTGTTACATTCATTTTGCTATTTATTGTACATTTCACTTTCATCTATTATATTATGTTTTTTCATAATACGTCATTCATGTATTTACTCTGTTTTATATGTTATTATATGATAACCCACATGTAGGTAGACAGCTCCAAATACAAGGACGTTTAAGAGTGTAGTCCCTGCAGTTAGCGGCAGCAACCAAGTGATACGAGGCGACTCTTGATTCTCGGCACTATTACCCAATTAACATGCATTTTCTGTATACGCGGCGACCTTCGGCGAAGAAGTCAAAAAGTCCAAATTTTAACATCTGAACTACTAACTTTTACACCCACGTTTGGTGTTGCTCACAAAGCCCGTTATTTGTATAATGAGAAAGTACTCTGAAAACTATGCCTTGGTAAGTGCTCTCAAGTAGCGCAGGTACAAGGCGACAGGCCCGGGGGCCTTCGCCCCCAAAAAAACAAAACCTTAAAATAACAGTTCCGTATTTGTTTTAGATAATGCAAATTATCCGACCTGTCATCATTAACGCAGTCCCCGAGAAGGCGCATCCTGGTCTTCTCGATGGCGGCCGCGAAGTCGGGCACCTTGGGCACCTGCTGAAGAAACGTCCTGACCATCTGCTTGAGAGTCTTGTAGAGCGTGGGCACGGCGCCCCCGACCGGCAGCGCGGGCTCCAGCAAGTACTCGTGCAGGTGCGGGTGCGGCAGCATGGCCAGCTTGGACAGCACGGCCGTCAGCTGCAGGTTGATTTGGTACGGCTGGTTGTGCATGTTGAGCAGCAGCCGGTACAGCGTCCGCAGCAGTGGGCCTTCGTCGAAGGTCATCCCGTCGTCTTCGGCCATCTCGCTCAAACTGCAGCGGTCCTTTTGATTCAAAACCAAGTTCTGATGGAAGCTGTGCGACAGGCGGCGGCACGGATCGCAATCTCGGTTTATTAAGCGGTAGCATTCTTCTTTATCGTTATCCTCTTCGACCCGATCATCGATGTTACTGATCGGTTGAGTTTGGTCTTCTTTAAGAAGTCGCAAACAATCATCATTGTCGCATCTTTTTGTTTTTGAGACTTTTGACGCATCGTCAGTAGGACTCTTGACGCCGTTAGTGAACACTTCATCGTTGATGGGAACGACTCGGTCGTTGTGGGGATGATGCGAGGGTCGCGGGGAGCCGAGGTTCATGTCGGCTTCCGGGCGACTGTCGCAGCTGTGCGTCGAGCTGCCGGCCGCGTCCGGCCAGGAAGCTTCACGAGGCCAGTTGAAACCGGAAGTGGCTTCTACCCAACTCTGTAATCATATTGATAATAAAAATCGGCCCGATCGGGGCGACACACATACAAAACATAACGGTTGATGCGCAATGAAGGTTGTTAGTTAGATTGCCGCTAAAAATTCGACAAACAGATAGATCATTGGTTCACAGTTGCTGAAAAATTTGATTTGAAATTTAGATGTACAGGATTAACGCTGCCCGAGCAAAGCTTCAAAGCAACTAGTGCCAAGCTTTAGAATTTAGACGCCCGCAGATGGCTAAATTCATTATTTTAATTTTTGCAAAGACTACTGTGGAACTATATATTTATATATAATAAAATAAATTGTGGAGTTAAATTTTTCATTGTCTTTTCACTGAGCACTATTCTATGTAAACCAGAGAATTTTCTCAGAGACTAATCAATCCGTGGACCACTATTTGGGCAATCGCTGCTTTATAGTCAGTATTAACTCTTCAAAGCACAGAATTTTTCCTTAAAAAATATACCCAAGTTGCACAGATTTTTAATTCAAAAATGATTTTAAAAATTGTTACTCCACTATTTACAGGATCTTAATAAAAAAAAAAAAAAAATTAAAAAAATCTCGGCGTATGAGCTAAATAATTTCGGATGGTGGGGTAAATTTCAAGCTGCTGTGCTTGTAAAGCTTAGTTTTTATTAGGTAGTTTATAAATTAACCCACCATGGATCATAACTATCAATAAAAGTGGGACACATTTAATACCACAATGCCCCAAAGAGTTGAAGCAAATTTTATGGCAACAACACTTTTTTCAATGTGATCCTTCTTGTTCTCTGACTGAATGTGTTGAAGTATTTTATTAAAAGATAGTATAATGCGCGAGGCCTACAATGTACATATACGAATTGTAAATCAAGAGATATATAAGATGTTCCCCCGACCAGGTAGTGGCGGTGAGCGTCTTGCATGTATTGCTCGTAGCCCAGCCCCCCAGAGTCGGACAGGAGGTTTCTCGGCAGCAGCAGAAGGAAGCTGAAAAGATAATACTTAGTAAAAATATATATTAACAATAGTGAAATGGTATTTTTTTTTTTAATAAATTCATATACATATGCAAATCTACACAAAATATCATCTTTTGACATTTCTCTCATCGATTTCGGAGAAGAAGAAACAGCAGATGCTGGGATATCAATTAGTTGGGCCAGGAAAAAAGAAGGTATAGATATTCAATTATGAATTCAGTATTAAAATATTTATATATATTCTATAAAATCTAAAAAACAATTTAGTATGACAATATATTAAATTGGAAAAATATAACTCATAAAACAATTAATAAAAATAGGAAAATTGTTAATAATCAATTACTTTCAGCGTATAGCACAGTTCTTAATATGTTTCCTGTAAATTCGTTCCCTTCAACTGTTTCGTCAAGAGATCTAACACATCTCCTCTCCCCTTCACTTCTCTTTGTAACCTTGATCAATTATTCTGTATTTAGGTTTAGTCTTTAGTAAGTAGCTCCTGAGGAAGGTGCGTTGGCACCAAAACTGGTAAAGTGATTTATTAAAACTCAGTGGTTTCATATAAAGTTTGACTTGTTTTATTAATTACTAGCGTGTAAAAAAAAAATAAACCGCGAGTTTTTATGGAAGCGCCTCGTCGGGAGCCTCTCGCCTTCCGATTGGATAAGTCGGGCTTGAGGCGTGACCGGAGCCAATTAGAAACAATAAACTTAGGTTATGTTGTTCTTACCTAAATTTGACAGTGGCGCCCGTATGTGTTTTTATTTATTGGAGTGCTTTTAGATACACAATGTTTTTTTTGTTTTTCAGCCATCATTTACAACTGCATCGCGTAAATGAATATACTCTGCGGAACGCAACTTGGTTTGATTTAATCAAATGTAGAGGAGTCATAGTGAATTCATAGTGATTTCACAGTGAATGTTACGTTATGAAATTCACTTTTGAAAAATAAAAATAAATTGATTGATATAATACTAACATTAAGGTTATCATCTGACAATACTTGGTGAAATAATTATAATTTTAGAATTAATTTTAATTAAAAAATTATAATACCTAGTATTTCATAATATCTTTTTAAATTGAAAGCAAAAAATAAATTATTGTATAATGTCTTAATACATTAAAACTAATCACATACCAATTAATTTTTAAAATAACCTTTTTCAATTGTTGTACCTGCACACATATACAACCTGTAAATATGTGTGTACTAATATAGGATCTTGTCCATACCTATATAAGCCACGGCCTGTTTTTATATTTTCATTATTGAAGATGGTCTTCAGGAAGGCCGAAACATGTAATCATTAAAATAAATTGTGAATCAAAACTAAATATTTTTAATTTTTTAATTTTTTTAATTAAAATTAATTCTAAAATTATGATATAATACTATCCGAAGCCGACCAGCAATTGGAATTCCAAAATTAACTCTTTCTATTGTATATCACACACAATTAATACGTAATATTTATTTTAATTCGTTCTGTCATGCGATATAAAACTAAATCAAAAAAGTCGTCAAAAATCAAATTTGAAATAGTTTTTCGAAAATCGAATTTGGTTTCAAAATATTCAGTACCTTACGTTAGTACCTACTTAAAATACCCACTTAAAATACCTACTTAAAATAACTTCAGGTGAGTGAATTTTTGTTTACGGCGTTGCTATGGAAACACAATGTTCTAAAATGGCCTTTCCGTATTACAATAGTCTTGTATGAAAACGAGTTTTACGTAAATATTCAATTAATTTTTGTAATTAAATCTAATTTTGAGTATCCTATCTTTTTCCTCCTAGTATAAGCAATAATTCGACAAAGTATTATCGCAATCGGGTTAATGGTGTCAGAATACATAAACGACAGACAGATAGACAGACATTCATTTTTATATATATAGATATATGAAATTAAAGAATTATATAAAAAATAAAAGTAACTACTTTTCACAGTTAACCTTTTCTATGCCAAGCGGTTTTCGTATGGGGAGACCCGAGGGCCGGCGCGTTTTTTGAAAAATCAAAAGCTATTTTTAAAATCAATGTATTATCGATAATTCTTGACAATACGTAGAAGCTAATTATTTCAACATGGCAGCAAGAGATGTCACTGTGTGTTCTATATTTTAAATTAACCAAAAAAACGGGACATATGATGACACAGAGGCTCAAACCAGAGCGAGAATACTCGCTCTTTTTCTATAGCCGGCCTGCTGGGCACGGCCAAGAATGCGAGTAATGTCGCTGTTGGCACAGAAGCGGTTAACAAAATGAATAAGCTTGACTATTCATTAGGAATGCTGTTAGCACCGACCTGTTGATGACCTTGTGGATGTTGCTGGGAGCGCCGGCTCGGCAGGAGGCCGACCTCTCCGCCCACTGCGCCATGGAGCCGTAACTGCCCTCGCAGACTTTCTTCATCATCTGCCTGTAAACCATTCCCCCCCAACATTACAATCAGAGTCACGAATGAATGCGCGCACTCTATTAACAATGACAGTTAGACAGTTAACAGATCGACACTCTACAAGCAAGAAAGACGTAGTGGACTTTAAATATATAGTAAAGATGTTAAGAGATAATAAACAGTCGATTTATATTGACCACTTCACAAGATCTGTTGCGCCGGGATTTGTTTTATTACTGATATCAGCTCGATACAGCCCTTGCAGACTGGTACTGATAAACTTCGATATCCCATCTTTCTTCACTTTTTTTATTCGCTCGTGTGACACGCATATTTAAAAATGCTAGCCAAATTTTAGATTGAAACTTCAATGTCCTTCTCGACTCGTTTTTGTGTTGGTGACCTGTTCCTCATCCACGCGTACTGATGACGATCCCGGTGACATGGAGTCGCTCTTGATTAGCGTGGGATGTGAATACCTGTTGCTCTCCCTCTCTTGCTGCAGGGTCTGTGCGTTGAGGCGCTCCCTCTCCTCGTCCTCCTGCGAGGCGGGGCGCGGCGGTGTGTGGTAACCGCGGCCCTCCAGGAAGCCCAGCACCAGGCAGTGAAGGATGTGCTCCGACGCCTTCTCCAGCATTGCCTGCAGATCAATTACAGACATTTTAAAATACAATTAAATAAATGTAAGCTTCGAGACAGACAACTCATTCAATAGTGGTGTCTACTGTTACAATATGTCAATATAATATCATACATGTTATTAAAATTTGCTGTGCATTTTAATTTGCTCTGTGTGTTGTTGTCTGATCCAACGGTCCGAAAACAATGACTGCATGTTTATTGAAAAAATATATTATTTAGATTTTGAAACAAGTACAAGATAGTGTTTTCACATAAAACAATGACTCGTCTTTGAAGAATCAATGAACCTCAAATAGTCGCAGTGTCTCCAGCTGTAGCTCCACGCTGCCCTGCAGACAGTTGTCCAGCAGCGCCTGCAGCGCGGGGCTCGGGGGGCGCGAGGTCACGTTAGCGCAGTCTCCCACCAGCCAGCGACTCATCTCTAAAGAACAAACATTTCAATAATTAAAAACAATTGCTAAATAATCCATGAAAAAGTGACAAAGTAATAAAATACAATTTCATTCTAAATACGTGGCTGTTAGTTAAAAATTGCCGTGCGGCATAGTCCAGAGGTTAGAGCATTTGTTAGTCATTCAAACGCTGTTGGTTCAAATCACGACCGAGCTTGATTTTTTAAATTAAATCATAGGTTTATACATGACCCTGTAGGGTTAAGCCACTTCTTAAGGACAAAATAAAAATTGTCCAGGTTTCGGGAGCGTTGGGCTGATCATCCGATCTCCTTAAAAACGCTGATTATTAAGCACCCAAATATTCTCTGTATTCGGCTGTAGTAACAGCCGCAGTCCATGCATGTTTGCGGGCTCTTGCCCTGGAGGTTCCCGGGAACCATATATGTTCCCATGTGGACCTCCGGGTGCAGGTGTTGTGTGACAAGGCATACTATAAGACCTGAGCTTACAGAACTGTGAAACAACATATGGAGCGGGTAAAAAAAAGTTAAGAATACTTTTGATAAATTTTTTGTACATGAATTATGAGGGTGCAGAATCTTTGCCATTTGAACACTATATTAATTTGATGCTAAAATTATCGCTTACAATTACATTTTTACCTCATAATAAGTAAGTACTCGGACTGTACAAAATGTCAAGCGACCTAAAAAGTGTATAAAATTGTCAACCGGAAGATAAAAAAAATAATACGAATCATTTTCAAGGAACATAACCCTACGTTAACCTGAAGAACGGCTTCATAAAAGAACAGGATTTAGATCATGGAATATCCCAGGTACCTGTGAGTATTTCCTGTGACTCGATGCTCTTGAGGCACTTGGCCACGATAGCGGTGACCAGCACGGAGTGCTGCGGGGCTGTGAGGCTCAGCTCCAACTCGGCAGACAAGAAGTGCCACCTTAAAGGTCAAAAGAAAATTTAATATCAGTAACATAATTACAGATTTTCTTTGTCTTACATAAATGTGAAAATACATGTGTATTTTAGGATGTCAATGGATACTGTAGTAAGAATTTTATAATTTTTATGAATAAATGATTGTAGTAATCAAAAGTAAAAAATTTAACTTACAAAAAGACATATAACTCAATAAAAGAGAATCGTGTAAATTTCATATTCACCATTAGGGTTCCCATACATAATAAATGAGTTAATGTACTAGTGTGGTGTGGAAGGTAAAAGGATGTATCCACATTTGTCTGCAGTGATCCCAACCTGAGAGTCCTGGCGAGGCACACGGCGGTGAGGCTGTGGCACTCCTTGGCCAGCGTGTCGCAGTAATCCAGCCAAGACAGGAAGGACGTCGCCTCGCGCAGCCCCACTGCTCGGGGGCGTCGCTCCACCGCCTCCTGGCAGGCGTACCTGGGAATAATTATACTCAATGAAAATATCGCTGTTAAACATGTTTGAAGGAAGTTCAGAGCCACGAGGTCTGTTCGAGTTCTTGACAGACAAAAACTCCTATGAAATGCTTTGATAAAAAATATATGCTTCTTAAAGTCTTCAAATAGTTTTAATTTAGTCTGATTTGATTGGAAGTATTACACTTTACACGCAATACTTTAAATAATCGAAATTTAAATACATCATTATTTTACCACAATAAATATAGAAATGGGAATGGAATGTCCAAAGAAAAATATATTTTCTTAGGATTGGTCTGTTTGTTTTTGTTTTAGCATGCATTTACTTATTTTATTTTTCAATAATTTAATTTGGACTTGGAAAACAATAATGCACTATCTATTTTAATGAAGGAAATAAATAAATAATTCAAAGTTTTTTTTTTTTTAATCAATATTTTTAAGTAAACAAATATTTCAGTTGTAAATTTTGAACATTACTTACAATAGAACATAGTAATAATATGAGGCTTAAAAATCTATGCAAAGGTAATAGAGGTTATACGCGTTGAAAGAGATGAACTGTTTTGAAGTGTTCCTTATATTAGAGATCAATTCAGAAATAAGCAAGTTACCCCCAGGTGACGTTAATCTGCTCCAAGTCCTGAGGGTCCGTCTCCGGGGGCATGGCCTGGCACTTGTCGATGAGGATGTCCACCAGCACCTCGGCGGCCAGGCTGCTGTTGGAGATGAGGCCGGCGATCTTGTCGTCAGGTAGGGAAGCGACTATCATGATCCCCTCGCATGCACGCAGCACTATGTGGTTATCCTGGAAATAAGTGAATGAAAATGTTTTTTGATTTTCAATTGAGAAATGATAAATTTTGAACGAGCATAACCTATTTAGATCAACACTACAAACTGTTTAGTAAAATAAACTGTTCAAAGGAGTCTTATTTCTAGTCAAACGATTTATAAAAGCAATAGAACCCTTATACAATCAAAACTACAATATAACTAATGTATAATGGTTCAGAGTATCAATTTTTATTGTTAAATTTACTGATTCACAATTGAAAATGTAATTTTTTATGCTAAGCCTGCCATTTTTGAGAGTACTGATACTAGTAATTAAATATACACATACTATACATCAAATTCTTTATACGCATCAATTCATTCAGAAAAATATCGGCAGAAGCGGGATGCGAACCGCAGGCCTTGGAACCAATCTTTGCCCAGGTCTTTATTTTTTTTAGACAATTATTTATTTATTTCCTTCAATAACATTACAAAATATTTTAACATCTTAAGTCATTATTGAAGTATTTACATAAAAGTGTGGCCCGTAAATTTATTGACACATTTAGTGTCAATGACCTCACACCCAGAACAAGCGTTAGGAGACTCAATGCAAATAGTTGACTTGTAACAACAAAAACTCTGTTATGAGTAAATCATGGATGACCCACAAATAACATGGCATTATTGTCACAACATCAAACTTACAAAATTTCGCCCTCGTCAACACTAGCACTGAATCTGAAGCAATATAACACCAAATATGTCAATATCTTCACTTAAGCTGGTTTCAACCACTGTTCACTGCGATTCTTTCGTCTTACGCGTATCCAGGGTTGAACGATAGTCTTTTCAGGCCACACTTAAAGCTCCATAAGAGACTCTAGCGAAGTCGCGATGACCCCGACTTTGAAAGAAGTTGACAGCGTCCGTCTGCTGATAATCCTCCTGATGGTCATCCAAGAGGGATTGAATGCAGCGGTCACTGCCAAGAAGCTCTGCAAGTCATCAGCTGTTGTATCCGGGTGAAGACCCTTGGCGTGAAGATACGCCATCTTCACTCCGGTAACCTTCTTCGAAGGAGCTGTAGAACCGCAGATCACCCGACGTGCTGAACGCCTTTCCCCATCAGAAGAGGCGCGACTCATATCCGAGTGGTAAACTTCCTCGGAAAGACTGCTCGTGGGAGAGAGAGAGCATCCACGGAGAGAGCATTCCGGGCCTCCAGTTCCTCGAACCACGAGCTGAAGGACCTTCTTGGGAGCCCTACTCAGAACAGCAGGGGCAACTTGCATAGCACACTCCGAGGATTCGTCTTCTTCGGAAGCCTCACTTGAAGTAACGGCTTCACCGACAGCAGGTTCGGAGTCTCTGCTGTCACAGTTGAGTGATGGTGAAACTTGGCGAGGGCTTGTAACAATTTCCGCGAAGGTAGCCGGAATCTCCTTGCACTTCCTAGGCAAGCGCCTTCTGCGGGAAGACGGCAGACTTGTTGGGTTGGGTGGAGAGTCCACACCAATGGACATCGGTGTATACTCCTTCCCGCATCCAACAGCCTTTAAGAGCCGCTCCAGCAGCAAACGGTGATCGTCTAAGCGACGATGTATTTGCGCGATGTCACAATCGCAACTACGCACCATTCTGTAGGTAGAATGACAAGACGTCCACTCGGTTTGAGTGTCGAGCGACGATTTTTATTTATATACCGCTTAGCCCTCTCGGCTATTTCTCTGCCTGAGCTGACACGCGTTAGAACTTATATTTATACCATTGTTATCGAACTATAGATTGAATGGATGAGAAACATCTTCTTGTAGGTCCTACGCGGACTTTACAACCAGTCATTTACTTGTGTTACTGATACTATCAAAAAAAGGCCTTACTTGATCTACGCTAATCTTAAACAAACCAAAATACGTCATTTGGTTTAGAAAAAACACTGTTTTCCTAAATAAAATTTAACCAGTGGATATTTTAATGTGTTCAGGACATTTATAAATGCAATTAGTTACTTAATAAAATAAATATTAAAAACTAACCGCACTGGAGAGGTACGAGAGGAGCAAGTCCATCAGCAGGAAGCGATTGCAGTCCTCCATGAAGTTGACAAAGTCCAGCCCCAGGTCATCTTCATACACCGACGAGGCCACAGACTCGTCTTCCTTTCTATCCACCGCATTGTTATTGCCATGCTGCAAGCAACAACAAATTACAAATATAAAATGCACCGTTTAATAAATCCACTCAAATGTAAGTCTAACCTATAATATAATATTAAATATATTTGACCATATTCGATTAATCCCTACCATATTTCTAGTAACAACACTCTTCCCATATTATTCATTTACTTACATAGATCCTACCTATTTATCCCCATTCCTACACACCACCTAATTACCTTGTAGTGAAATGTTTTCTTTATCAGTGAATATTCATTTATATGTCAGTACGTTTGTGCACATTGGAACTGAAGAAGCTTTCATAGATAGCGAAACTGCAGTCTTCCATCAAGTGAAACAGTGCTTAATGTGATCCATATTAAAACAAGGTATGAAATTATTATCTGTTTAATATTAAAATGGATCTCAAAGTGAATGCTAAAAATATAAATAACTAATATAATGTTGGTAAATCTAGTATTGTGGTATTGTTACCGTGATGAATGTGGTATTCAGTTGTGGCTGTGAGACTATGCTGATAGCTGCCACAGGTCCCACAGGTTTGGGAAGGCTGTCGTAGTCGAACAGCTTGTTTCCCTTGGGCCGGGCCATGGCGGCGCCCCCGCGCGCGCTGGTGGGGCAGACCTGCTCGGTGCCGCCGGCCAGGAACAGCGCGGCCAGCGCCGGCTCCTTCCTCACCAGCCCGCACAGCGTCAGCAGCAGCTCCACTTCTTCCTTCTCTGTGGGCGAGGCGTGGTTGCGGTTGCAGGCCATCAACAGTTTCTAAAAAGATCAAAATTAAATCGTTATTCCTCAGAATACTGGAGCAATCGGTTGTCACAAATTGCAACCGTAAAGTTCTGTTAGCCGCCACGGTCTCTGTCTCCTCCCATGTCAGGTGTCTTCTGGAGCTCTGCAAGTACTTCCCAACTTTGACAATTATTTATTTATTTCCTTCAATAACATTACAAAATATTTTTACATCTTAATTCATTATTGAAGTATTTACATTAAATTGTGGCCCTGTAAATTTATTGACACATTTAGTGTCAATGACCTCACACCCAGAACAAGCGTTAGGAGACTCAATGCAAATAGTTGACTTGTAACAACAAAAACCCTGTTATAAGTAAATCATGGATGACCCACAAATAACATGGCATTATTGTCACAACATCAAACTTCCAAAATTTCGCCTTCGTCAACACTAGCACTGAATCCGAAGCAATATAACACCAAATATGTCAATATCTTCACTTAAGCTGGTTTCAACCACTGTTCACTGCGATTCTTTCGTCTTACTCGTATCCAGGGTTGAACGATAGTCTTTTCAGGCCACACTTCAGGCTCCATAAGAGACTCTAGCGAAGTCGCGATGACCCCGACTTTGAAAGAAGTTGACAGCGTCCGTCTGCTGATAATCCTCCTGATGGTCATCCAAGAGGTATTGAATGCAGCGGTCACTGCCAAGAAGCTCTGCAAGTCATCAGCTGTTGTATCCGGGTGAAGACCCTTGGCGTGAAGATACGCCATCTTCACTCCGGAACCTTCTTCGAAGGAGCTGCAGAACCGCGGATCACCCGACGTGCTGAACACCTTTCCCCATCAGAAGAGGCGCGACTCATATCCGAGTGGTAAACTTCCTCGGAAAGACTGCTCGTGGGAGAGAGTGAGCATCCACGGAGAGAGCATTTCGGTCCTCCAGTTCCTCAAACCACGAGCTGGAGGACCTTCTTGGGAGCCCAACTCAGAACAGCAGGGGCTTCTTGCATAGCACACTCCGAGGATTCCTCTTCTTCGGAAGTCTCACTTGAAGTAACGCCTTCACCGACGGCAGGTTCAGAGTCTCTGCTGTCACAGTCGAGTGATGGTGAAACTTGGCGAGGACTTCTAACAATTTCCGTGAAGGTAGCCGGAATCTCCTTGCACTTCCTAGGCAAGTGTCTTCGCGGGAAGACGGCAGACTTGTTGGGTTGGGTGGAGAGTCCACACCAATGGTGTATCCTCCTTCCCGCATCCAACAGCCTTTAGGAGCCACTCCAGCAGCAAACGGTGATCGTCTAAGCGACGATGTATTTGCGCGATGTCACAATCGCAACTACGCGCCATTCTGTAGGTAGAATGACAAGACCTCCGCTCGGTTTGAGTGTCGAGCGACGAATCCAAACTTATAATTCTTATTTTCAATGTTTTGAGCATTCACTTTGAGATCCATAATAAATTATAAATATTTATTTATTTATTTACCTTGTTTTCACATGGATCACGTAACAAAAGTTCTCTATTAGGAGACTGCAGTTTCGACTAACTCGTAGTCTTTCTCAATCCTTCTCTAGTTAAGAGATAACTGAGCTGCGTTGTACTTGTAAGTGGTGTAACACATTTTTGTAGGGAGGGGTGGGGTGTGTCTAACATGAAAGGAGAGGGAGGTAGGTAGTGTTGCAAGAATGAAGGAAGAGATAAATACATAAAAGTGGTTTAGGTATAAATTTATTTTTATTTTTTATTTTTAATATTATTCTTATATGTCGTATATATAATTTTTATACTTATTTATTTATTTAACGGAAACAATTTTAAAATTGGTGAATTAATTAAGGTATTTAGTTGGTTATTAATTATATCTTCTTTCTTATTAATGGCTTTATAAATTTCTAAGTATTCTAAATTATTTAATTTAACGGTTTTATTTTCTACATGTAATATGTTTAATACTTTTTCTAAGTTGCGAATGATTATTTTCTATAAGGTGCTTTATGAATTCAGAAAATTAGTGCTTTTAGGCACCTTAAATGTTTTTAATTCTAATATTAAAATTTCTTGACGTTCTACCAATATAAAAAGATTCACAATCTTGGCAATTTAATTTATATATTCCAGAATTATTGCGTTTATCATTAGTATCTTTATTATTTATAAGGTGGTATCCTAGTTTATTATCTGTATAAAACGCTGGCTTTATCTCATTTAGGAGTAATTTAATTATTTGCAAAGGTAGAATTGTCTCCACATTCTATCATCTTTAATATTTTCTTTAGGATACAAGTATTTATATGTTATGTTTTGACGTTTTTTATTCTTCAAGATACTGTATAATTCTTGACAGCCTTCCAGGACATGAAAAGCTTGGAGATTTTAAGAAACGACAGCTTTAGTTAATGCTTTCTATGACATATGAAGAACTAGGTTAATCTTCTTCTGACCAGTAAGTTCTGTAGAATGAAGGGCTACCGTGTTGGCTACTTTATCTTGAATAACATATACATAAATGTAATGGTTTGCAGTGAGATGACAGGATTTACAGTAACATAGAAGACGGGATTATACAGGCACCTTGTTGAGTAATATATGTATATATTTTTTTCAATACGACATATATGGTCCTGTTACATTTATAGTAAGTTCCAATAAAAATGGATGATGCTCAAATGTTAGGCTGTAGTCTTATGACAGTGAAACACTTCACATAAAACACTATCATTTTAAAAAAATAGTGTCTTAGAATCTTACAGATGAGATTTATACCATTATCGCCATTCATTATTCACCTGCATGTATGAGAAATTTTGCACGGATCTAAGATGATAGAAAATGTTGGTATCTGTCAATAGGTCAGTCCTGGTTAGGTTAGGTTATACCTGTATGGGTCGACAGAGCGCGGGAGCGTGGATGGGGGCGCCGCGCGCACGCCGCAGCAGCCCGCTGTACCAGACTAGGGCGGCCGCGCGCAGCCCGGGCGGGCGGTCGGCCGCGGCCAGCGAAGCTGAGGTAGGCGGCCACGCCGGGTTGGGCCGCGGCCAGCTGCTGCAGGCACGGGCCCATGCCCTGCTCCGTCTGCTCGGCCTCCTCATCCACCAGATACTGAAATACACATCAACATTTTATTCACACAGAGCATAATTATTGTTGTATATGATAGAATATTTTAATTTTAGACACATTTTTTTCCATATTTATTTGATCGACAGGCGTATTACAGCTGGGATGGGCAGCATTTAGAAAACTTAAGTACATTTTTAAACAGAAAATTACACAAGACTCATGCAAGAGGCCTACATGAACGTGAGTGTAGCTCTGTCGCTGCTAAAACATGGTTTACTTATTTAACTGAGGGACTATATTTATATAATACATAACAGAGTATCGAACCTCGACCACTGCCAACTTGCCGATTGAAAACTTGAATACCTGCAGCATCTGGTAGAGATGGAAGGGGATCTTGGTGTTCTCCACATGCAGCCTGGTGTTGGGGTTGTCTGCCGTGTAGAAGTTCTGGATGAGCTTCCAGTGATACTGGAAGTCCACCAGGCGGGACGTAGGCGGGGCCAACTGTAAACACCAAACAGATAATTTACATTTAAAATTTAATTCACCAAACAGTAGGAAGAAGTGTCGGCTAAACCACACATAATATTTATAAAATTAGCTGCTAACCTCTGCCCGGTCTGTGACATTGTCTAAAAAAACACTTAAATAAAATAATAATCTTTATTGTCATCACTACAAGTCTGACTAGGTAGAATACATACATTAACAGATACCGACAATAAAACGATTTTTAAATTTTAAGGAGAACCTTATTTTTTAATTATTTTATAAAATTCTTAATTTATTACACTTTTACACAAACATTTATTTATGTGAGATCAAAGACCAAAAAATAGATGCTCAAAGACACATTCATAATTCTCGAAACTCCTTATATTTAAACAAAATTTTACAGCTACATTTGAAGGTGCCGGAATAACTATTAATTCTTGTAAAAGACTATTCTTATTGTCAAAAATTTAAAACATCTTATGTAGAGTACTGGAAATATATAGTAGTTTGTTATTCAGCATTAGGTTATGTAGGGTCAGAATCATAGATATGTGTCTGCAGGACTCCACTTTTGTTACAGCAATCATTCTCTTTATCGCAGTTATTTCCATCAGTTTGGGTTTCCTCATAAAGAAACTAAATTAATATTAAAAAAAAACATAACTTACTGCGACATTTTAAAAGCAAAAATATTTGCACAGTCCTTCATTCATCTTTTCCACACAGAGAGGGAGAATCAATAATTATTGTTGTAGTTCACTCTGGCTGCATAAGTCACATTGAACCAGTAAGTCTGAAGACTACACTGAATGCCAGGCCAGCTGCAGTTACTGGGCTTTATAAGAAATAAGCTGAGTACATTCTAGATGTATCATTATAACAATAACGAATATTGAATAAAAGAAACAGGTCAGAAGAGAAATATGAGTGTCATTATTTAATCATACTACATTTTATTATACTATTATGGACATATTTTTTTTTTTTTTAACGTCCTCACATTCAAAAGAACATCGCTGGACAGTGATGTGTGTAGTGATTGTATCTGTTTATTTCAAGACTCTTGCTATTTTTAAAATGGGTAAGAGACGCGTGTCGATCTGCCAGCAACATAAAAAAAGCACAGAATGAGTGGTGTTTACGGGACGACATTAATTTAACAACTAGATCGATTGATAAGACTAAATGCATTTTTAATGGGTTAGCAATCAGACTCACAGCAACCGACGATATTCAGTATTTCAGGATATTAGTATTTTAGGATATTTGTGAATTCATTTAGTTAGATTTTTAAAGCCTTTCCTTGTATGATAAGATAGTATTTTAATATCTTAGCAATACTATTTGTAAATGATGTTATAAGTGTACGGTAAGATTTATGTATTGATTAAATAAATAACCTTTATGTACGACTATATAACAAAGCCAATAAAAAAATAGTCAATTCCATTATTAAAGGTTTGCAATAACTTTAAGCTTTTAGAAATAGTTCTCTGTACTTAGACAAGATGTTATCTATCAAAGAATAATTATATGTAAGCACAACGCCATGTCACCCAGCCCAAATTACACTAATAAGTAATTTGTCATTTCAGAATATTGTGATACCTAAATGCCTTCATTCATGATCACCATTATTTTTGCATACATTAATTTGAGAACACTAAACACTATTATTCTGGATAAATTATGATTGATGTTCTGTACTTACCTCTTTGATTACCCACACTTTTAGTTACTACCAACTCGTCTATTTTGTTAGCCTCTTGAATGATACATACGCAACACCAAAAAATCTAATTATAATTGAAAATAGACTATAAGTAAACTAATTTCTTATTTAAATATGGTTTATTTTTCAGAAGTTTTTTTTTTACTGGTACATATGTTTTGTATGTAATGCATCAGCCCAGGTAAACAAGTGTGTCATAAGCAATGATCAATGTCATTCATATTAAAATAGCTTCACAAAAAGGCATTCACATATGTTTAATTATAAATCGATATTAGTTTTAATGTTACTGTTTACCTTTTTCTATATTATATTTTCAGAAGTAAAATGTTTGTCAGACTGAAAAAATAAACAGTAGCAATGTGACATTTTTGCATGCCATTTTTCTGACATATTTAGGTCAATTGTATAACAAATATGTTCTGTAGAGCCAGATCAGCAATTTATACTTGTGGGAGATCTGTTACAAATTTAGCAACAAACCATCTTATTTATGCATATAAAGTGACATTTAAAACCAAATCAATAAAATTAAACAAGTTTCAAGAAAAACTACAACATAAACTGTTTTTTTAGTCAAAATTCAGTTTCGGTTCAAAATATAATTTCAGTCGGTCAATAACTTAAATTATTGTACAATATGGATTATAAGTTTTAACTTTATTTTTTACTTATTATTATGTAACCCGTTATTGTCCGGCGTATGAGGAATCACATGATAATAACAAATCAGTGAATTAATCAATTGAAATAAATATAGAAACATCTGTAATGTAGTGCTTAGCCATAGATGAGATAAGCCTTATATAATTGACAAAGAGTATCATCATCATTTGAAAGTATTTTCTAGTATGTGTTCAAATTCAAAATGTAGTCATCTAAATAGTAGAATAATATATATAATAACAATAACCCCTTGTGATAAGTGGTGTGATGTATTGATGTGATATCGAGAGATATGAAAATGTTTTATGACGGTTTCTTCTATGGCACGGTATATATAAGCGGTACGGTTTATTCGTTTTAACAAGACCCTGAATTCCAGTTGTATAAAAGTCAGGAGAAACATTCTCACTATTTTCTTTAAAGAAAAGTTATAAAGACAAGACTCGCAAACTCGTAAAAGATCATTGGTGCCACGATGCTCATTCATTACTGACAAGACATAAAATATAATATTATTCACACATTAACGTTAATTACCGTTCCTAAACAAAGTTGTTTAAATATTTTTGAGACGTCATCGAGAGACACTTAACATTTGATTGAAAAAATGACACTCACCACGTCCGCTGCTGTCTGCAGCACCTCGGAGCATCTGCTCAGCATAGCGGGGGCCGGGCGAGTCGGGGAAAGGTCACACGCGAGAGGTTACACTTCTGTTCATTATAATTTTTTCATTTTTTCATCTCGGACATCTCGTAAAAATATGACATCGCCGAGGAACCAAAACAATACGGCAGTGTTGCTAGAGGAATAAATGAGCTTTATTTTTATTTTGTGGCTATTCAATATTTTGAATTCGTTAGGTTGGAAAAGTGGATTGTTACTTTTGATATTTTCGTGATTCAATCACCCTCACGTTCCGCGTTTATTGGTACCAATATAACAATGTAAAACGATAATTTTATTTTATAAATTAATTTATAAATATATTCTAATACCTATTAGTAGTGCCAATTTTATTTTAAAACTGTGAATTAAAAGAATATTATCATCGTGAACATTTTAAGCCACGTATAAAAAATAATTAAAAAGAGTTTCTTTTGTGTTTCTCACAACAACAAAAAATACTATTGACGCAGTTCAAGACTACATATAATGGCTGCCATTAAGATTACCTATTTGCAATGTAATGTTAATTAAGATTACAAACAAGCATACATATTGTAAGCTAATTCAAACTTATTCTCTTTATTATTTAAAAACAAAGTCAAAGGTAAATGATTTGTTTAGTATAGTTTTATTACAAAATTGAAAAACTCGTACGAAGAAATAACTAGTCTACATTAATATTATATTCGTAATTTAAATAAAACCTTTATTATTAAAATAATATGAGCATATTTTTTCATTCAGCAATTAATATAATTTTAAAATTAAAATAAAATTAAAATAATATGAGCAATTCGTCGTTCGACCATTACAGAGTGCAGACGTGCTTTACAGTGGCTCCAATAAATTCGGAGTAGTGGCGTGTGTGCAACAATAATAATAATAAAAAACTGATTTATAATAATTTCTAGTGAACATCAAAGTGTGATTAAATGAATCAAGATAGAATGCGATGGAGATGGAAGAATTAATAATTATTACTAAAGAGCTGATCAATAAGATCACCTCAGCAAAAGATAATAAATTAAAAATTCAACTGGAAAAAAATATTCAAGAAATTGAAGAAATTACAAAAAATCAAAAATTGACTTACAAGGAAAAATAATTGATTTACAAAACGAATTAATTAATAACAACAAGAAACAAATGAAAAAGATTGAAGAAATTATCTCTAAATCGAACATATCTTATGCAACAATCACAAAGAGTTCACCAAAACTAAATTTACAACGAAACAAGACTCAAAACACGCAATCATAATGGAGTCAAAAGAATGCTAGTGCTGAAATAGTTAAAACTAAAATAGCAAAAAATGTGAACCTAAGCAAAATGAAAATGGGAATAATAAGTTTCAAAAAAATCGGAGAAAAAAGAGTCTAATAATCTGCGCAACAAAAGAGGAAGCTAATTTACTGTGCAATGAAATAAATAAGAGAATCGGAGACGAGGTTACCGCTGAAGAAATTAAAAAGAAACAACCAAACTTAATTATTAAGAGACTACAAAAAGGCATTACTGAAGAAGAATTAATCAGTAACATAGTCAACCAAAACGGACTAAATGAAGAGGACGAGACTAAAATTAAATTAATCAAAGAAATTAAAATCAAGAAAAGCAACGATGGAAAAGAGTGGGATACCACAAACTATATCATACAGACAACTCCTTCGATTAGAAGACATCTGATAGAAAGAAAAAAATTAACATAGGATACAACAGAGTCAACATTGAGGACTGCAACCCACTAATGCAATGTTACCATTGTCAAAAATTTGGACACACAGCACTACGATGTCTGGCCAAGGATCAACCACCAACCTGCATGCACTGTTCACAAAATCACAACCACATAAACTGTAAAATTAAAGAGACACCAATTTGCATCAATTGTACCAATTCAAACAAATTTCACAAAACAAATTTACCCACTAACCACAACGTCAATAGCCACCAGTGCATGATCAGAGAGAAAATGCTTAAAATCGCAAACAGCCGGATTGATTTCGGTTGAATTCTGTATTTATTATCGAGGTTAATTATTCAAAGTATACCTACATCATTTACAATTCCTGTACTGTATTTACTATCGAGGTTAATAATTTAAAGCATACCTACATCATCTACAATTTATGTAATGTATTTACTATCGAGGTTAATAATATAAAGTATACCTACATCATTTACAATTTCAAAATTAATGCTTACCAACGAATGACTTTACATGCAACAATATTAACAATAAAATTCAAATAAAAGAACTCATTCATGACGCGATCAAAGATCTCAACCAATTAGTACAAAATTTTGAAAACACAATTACAACTTACCATATGAATAGATTTTAATGATATTATTTTATATTCTAAAAATGTATATATGCAACACTTGAATCAAGGATGAATCCCACGTCACACACAAGATCTACCTTTAAGTGGCGTGGAAAGCGAATTTCCAAAAAAAAAAACAACAATAAAAAAAAAAATGAATGTAATACTGTCAATTAAATCTTAAATGTATCCTATTATATTTGATTAAATAAAAAAAAATATATATATATTTCTTTCAGTCTCCATATACTAAACATTCGAACGTTGCTTCAAGCTTGACAAACACTTAACCCACGACTGCCAGCATAAATTGTAAAAAAACTTTTTGTTATAGAACTTGGCAGGTGTTGTCAGCCATAGCATTTATAGGGTTTTGCACAATGAAATCAACGTCAGTATCAATAAGCAATTATCCAATTGAAGTCTTATCGTCAGAAGACTTTGATTTTCTACATTTCCATCCTTTTACTTCTTTTTTGTAAACAGTATTGTTTTTTATCTTTCGTCTCAAGCCTTTCTTTTGTAAGAAGGGTTGGATATTGGTACGACTCTAATGTTCTTGGGTGAATTATCAGGATAAAGCTGTCCGAAGGTGACGAGAGACTTGGATAGAAGTTTACCTTGCAAAGAAAATATAAAAAAAATAGGGCGCTAGAAATAAGAAAAAACATAAAAATACACAAAAATATTTTTCATTTTTAAGCATATAATAATATTCACTTTCATTCAAATAAAATTCGAACAACAAATAAGTACTATTTTATCCATTTTATAAGGATAACGAAATAAAAATATTTCGTTTGCACTGTATACTTCTTAGCCTGACAGCCAAAAGTATACAGTAGTGCCTCGACATACGAGTTTGATTCGTTCCGAAACCTTGCTCGTATTTCAAATTACTCGTATCTCAAAAAACTATATTGGGGCACTCGTATATCAAGGTACCACTGTATATAAATTATAAAAATTACCTAAAATGACCATTGCAAACATCGTTTTTTTCTATCTCCGTCTACACTTTCTTACATGCGTTTGCATAAAAAATATTATCGTTACCACTTGGCAACGCTAACATTCAAGGGTAATGTGTAATTTATATGTAGGGCCGCAGTCGCTGAAGGGGGAAGGTTTGCCCGGTGAATTATTAACGGGCCCGGCTTGAGGGTCCCTGAGGACGCTCATAACCAGGTGAAGCGGCCGTAATTGCGACCCTAACTGTCGGACGCCAGGGCCGAACCAGGATATATACATTTAGACTCTCAAGATGGAGCATATGGCTATTGTAAATATAATACCTGTAACACACTCAACGTCAATCGCCAAGATCCATTTTACGATTGATTCGAATTAAAACGTTTACGATTAATGTAAGTTTGAACAAGTGTGACCATTTAATGTATATGTATCAAATTTTGTACAAAGATACTTTATTAGATATTATATATGGCATTTATATACAAAATTTGACACAGATTGTAAGACTACCGGATTGCATTGTTGAATTCACAATTAGGAATTGCAATACCGGTATTAGCGTAATTGGGATCACGATATTACATTTAATTTATTATTATATTTAAAATCTGTCATGTAATAATTATCTTATATTATCTAGAATTTAGATTAATTTATATAAAAAAATATATATATCTATAATCTAAGCTAATCTATAAGAGCTCAGCCCACCCCTAGATTGTTGTATGCATATTTTTAAGACTTGATGATATAAAGTTAATTGATATTCTAAATCTTATAAAAAAACAACGTTTTATTACCAATCCTCGGTAAAGTGGTATACAAGTCAACACATTTTTGTCATCAACCTTTATAAAATGACTGTTATTTAATGTAAAATAACAAAATACGGCTCAGTATTGCAAACCATATTCTCAACACCTTAACATTTTAACCAGCAACTGACAGCTAAACTGTTAATAAAGTCCTCATATCTTTAATTTAATTATTAAGTCACTCGTTCTTTCTTTTAATTTTAGTTTTTTTAAACGTCTTAAAAGAAAATTAAATTATTGTAATGGGTGCGTGACAGTGACAGGTATTTACAGGAATGGATGTCTAATCAGGACATGACAAACCTAGAGTACTAAATATTTCTTTTGAGACCCACAGGTAGCTATTTTTTTCATTATGAAATATTGAGCATCTGGAAACGCCCCTGATTTTGAGAGACCATATTGTGATGAGACCTGAGTCTGTGTCCACAAATCGTAAAGGTCTGTCCCTATTTAGTCCAAGGATACCTTTTAGGCTTAAGCTAGGATTATAATTCATAACTCCTAGTAAGTTTAGATTTACTTATTCCGTTCAGTCAGGAAGGCAAGTATGATTAATTAGTATAAAACACTATTTGCAAAAGTTACTTAATTAAAAGATTCGGGAGATGTTTATAGCCTGGTTTTAAAGAGCACACACACGAGTGATATGAAATACAAAATAATTAAATTTACAAAAAAAAAATCTCAGGTATACAAACGTAATAACTACATTTGTCTGCGTACCATTTTGCAAAGTATTTTGAAATATTGACCGTTGTCACAAAAACATTGTGTTTGAAAATAGTTTGCTATAATCGTAGATTGATTCCAGACATCACGTGTTTGACGTTGCCATCGGTGCTTTGATCCTACGGGAGTAAAAAGCCCTAAAAATACTCAACGGTATATTAAATAAATAATGTTATCATTCAACAAATGATGCATAAAAATTCACAGCAACATAATCTTATATGATATTTCTCTTATCAATATATCGGAGAAAAGTAAACGGCAGGCGCTGAGATTCGAACGACGAACATTAACAACCATAGTTCAAGTCTTAATTCAGCGTTCACACATCGCCAATTGTTTCGCACACTGAGTTAAAAAATTAACACTTATTATATATAACGTATTATTGATTGGCATTTTATAGATGGCGCATGTAAATGATGATACCTATTGATAACGTGATGTAATTATGTTTGTATTTATGTGTTTCTTTAAAAGTGGGGAAATATGCAGTTCGTAAGGTCGTGTGGGCGGCCCTTAACGTAACTAAGCACATCCTTAGACATCGGAATAATAAATAACAATATTAAATTTTTTAGTCGTTTTAAACAGCAGTAAAGCCTTAGCACGTGCAAACTGTAAAGATACAAGTTTATAAGTAAATACATTTGAAATCCCCCATCTGCGAAAAGATAAACATAACGCATTATTTTGTAATGCAGCGTCCTATGAGTTTTATAGTTTTGTTTCAATCGGCAGTGCTGTCCTGCATGCGTTGATCTAAAAAAGCAAAAATACCTGATTACGCTATACCAGCTTATCTTATTTATTGAGGCCATCGAATATAGATGATATAGGCTTTAATGTTTAAAAGTACAGCATCAAGATTCGCGTGGCTGATAGTGGCTCCCCCAGGCGGTTCACCGCGGTGATCGCATTACGCTCCTCGCCAAGTGGGCGGAAGAGGAATCTGTGGGAGTTGGGAGCAGGGAGACTCACCCCTCTCCATGAAGAGCCCGTTACGCCCTTATCAGCGGCAGTTAGGCCGCGTGGGAACGGTTCCGCCCATGCATTCAGCGGATTCGAGCTTTGCACGATGTGTATGGTGCAGTAAGGAGATACCGGTTTTTACACACGATCTATTTCTTAAACTAAATATCTTTTGCATCTTCTTCTACTCGTCTTCCATGGTCGATGGCTTGTTTTGCATTGTTATATTTTTATTCGATGTGTGTTTCGTAAATAAAACAATTTTCCTTCTTTTCATCTCTTTCTACGTGTCTTGCATCATCTTTACCTTGTTTTCCATTGTCTTATTTTTGTTTGTCTTATTCTTCTTCGACTTATCATTCTTCTAGTCCTTCCATGAATCGTCTTATACTCCTTCTTTAACTGCATTAACTATTTTTTTGCATATATGTACTTATATTTTTACGTATTGTCTAATATTTATCTAATTTATAGATATATTAAAAAATTTAAGTAACCATAATATTCATGATACATAAAAAACTGTATAATTTTGGTTTTAAAAGGATTTTAAAAACCATTTTAAAGAAATTTGTAAAATTATATTTAATATATTAATGCTAACATAAAATTTTTAATCGAAATAAAAAAAAAACACTTATATAATCGATAATTTTATAAAATATGCGCCACAGTTGAGGATTTGAAATGCGTTTGATCATTAAATGAATGTGAAATCTTTTTTAATTGTCAATTTTAATTAAGTTGCAATTATAATTACGCAGTTTCACTAAATATTTGTAATTGACAGTTATAAACATCAAGTTGATTAATTCATTAGTAATGATAGTTGTAATCAGTCTATTTAATAATCATTTAAACGTAAGATTAAACAATGACTAACTTTTTGTTACAATGGATTTCCAACAGATCAATAAACACTATAAACTCAGTCTTAAAGCTAAATGTCGGATCCAGTTTCGGTTTTCATTTCAACTAAAAAGCCGTGTTCGGTCTGTCTCTAGATAGTCTAGTCTATCTATCAAATAGTTATAATGGGATGGTGTAATAACAACACTAATCCGTTCATAATGGCATGTCAATTATACCAGTGGGTAGTAGACGAAATAGCAATTTGGAATAAGCTATTGAAAAGGCAGATTAACACACAAATACTAATAATCCTTCTTAAGACGATAAACATAATTTATAAACAAAAGTTCTTTGAGAGTTGTACGAGCATGCGCAAATCGTGCAAACGATCGCCAATTGATTGGATTTCTGAGACGATACATACAATCAGACAGTAATGGGGAGATCTAATATGTTTATTATTTATGAAGCATGCCATTTTGAGTCGGCTTAGCGCTATATGTGTTATCTGACGTCATTAGACTACAGTGCGGCAATCCCGCATCATCTATAATTGAAAGTGATATGTTTTGAGGAATTGTAGGAATATTAGGTGTTCAACGGATGACTTTCTACTACTACATACTACGTACTTATTACATGAATTAATATTAAGTTTAATTAAATTTAAGAAAAATAAAACTTTGATTCAAAAATGATTAAAATATATTTAGATTTTTTCGATCGATATTTCTTGGTGGAATTCCATAATATCAGATATAAAATAAAAGATTCATTAGAATTTATTCCGCATATTTTTTTTTGGTTGACGACATGTTTCAGCCAGGTCGGATGGCCATTTTCAAGTCAAAATGGCTCATTTTGACTTGAAAATGGCCATCCGACCTGGCTGAAATATGTCGTCAAGAAAAAAAAATATGTGGAATAAATTCTAAAGAATCTTTTATTTTATATCTGAAAATATATTTAGTCAAAATTTTAAAGAAGGGTATGATATTTTATCTTATAGTTTCGTACCTTAGGTTCGTAACAAATGGTTAGGTAGTAAGGTATAAGCTTTAGGTATAAGTAATAGTTTAAAATACATTCGAATATGAAAACTTAAATCGATAATAGTAGCAACCAGGTTTTGTATGTTTTATTAATAGCTGTCTATTTCAAAAAATGTAATATGGAAAGGACTGAATGGTCATTTGTGGGATATGAACGGCACATTGCCGACTGTAAAACACGGATATATTTGGTTTAAAGGAGCAGGACTGTAAATAATAATAAAGAGAAATGTGTAATAAATGTAGGGTCTTGGGTTCTAATAAAAGAGACTTAGAGATGTTAGTCAGACTACTTGGGATTCCAGTTCTTTATATAAGTGATACATCGACATCGAAAATTGCCTGTGGTCGAATTGTACTCGTACTTAATTTGATGCAAGAATCCAATCTTTCGTGGTTTAAAAGTGACATATTTGTCTAAGAGGTGACGATTTGAAAAGAAGGTTCGGAACTTGCGCCCAAGAACTGGCAACCGAGATGGCGTACAACCACCTGCTAGAAGGACTGACGACACGAATAGCAGGAGGAGGCTGGATGCAGAAGCAGAGTCCACGTGGTATGTAATATATTTAATTTCTTCTTGAGCAATAGCAATGTTTTCGACTATTTTAGTGTATTTTAAGGATGAGGTGATACAGATCCTTTTATATTTAACAATTGGACCGTACATACACCTATAAATAGACATAGAAAGCTTCTATAAAACAAATATGACCTATTCTTTGTTTGGTACAGTCGGTAGCCAAATATAATCAAATTTTCTAATGGGAGAAGCAAAAACTCGCGAAAGTGGAGACAAAAGGAGAAGATAATTATCTCTGATTCTGTAATAAACCCAGGTACGAGAGTGGAATGGAGATGTCACCCGTATCAATGAGTGGAATCTGTGCAAAATAAAACTAAAGTAACTTTTATCGTGCAGACGTTCTTGTTTGTGGAACGCAATTTGAATTTTATTTTTCGAATATCATCTTTTTTCGTTGTGTTCATACTTTTTCCTATATTTGTTTTCCTTTGAATCTGTCATCTCGTACGTAGTTTTAAGATATTTTTTGTATTTTCTTTTATTTCAAATAAGTAAGTGTAACCTCTAAGTTTCATTTATTTTATTTTATCTATTGGTATCCAAATATATGAGTTTGAATATATCCTGAGGCTATGGCGTATATACGAATATGCCCAAAAATTATTTGCCCCAGAAAGGTTACATTCAAAAGTTGTTATTATAATAATTACAAATCCTCTCCTTAGTTGAAATATACGGTTGGCAAAATGAAGAGATATGCTGAGTATATTTTTATGAGTGCGATGTAATTACCCCGACTATATTAAAAATCTTAACAAACGAAAAATATTAATATCCTATTTAATTAAATAAAATATTTTTTTACCCATTTTTTGGAGTTGCAAGATGAAAGCAGTTATCGCTGTGATCTAAACGGCGCGGCGCACTTAAGAGGTTAAAGGTCTGAAAGGGCGCTTATCGTTACTTCAGACGCTTAACCTCTTCGCTGCGCCGCGCCTCTTTAAGAGGCGGAGACGCAGTTTAATTATCGTCTTACTTTTTATCATTATTTAATTTTGCCGTGGACGGTCGAGATATATTTTTATTTTTCCGTATAGCGTTTTTTTTGATAGTTTGGTTTTTATTAATTAAAAAGTATATAATGCTTATAAATGATGAGGTGGATTTTTTTAACGCTACAAAACGAGATTTCTCAGGTTTGACTTCTTGTTAGGCTCACAATTAATTTAGTTTTATTATTATTTGTAAATTAGCTTCTACATATCCACAGACAATACACTCTTCTTATTCTCTCTGACTCTTCAAAATGATTAAGAGAACATAGAACTTAGCTGCATTATCTTGTCTGAATTTAGTGTTTGGTCGAACGATAAAATAAATAGTAGACTTGAGTCCGCTGAAGGATCTAACGCAAGAGACTTGTCTACCAGACCAAAGCTATTCAGTCATCTTTTATGGTTTACTAATGGATGGGAAAGAATGAACACCATCATACCTTATCTGTTAACTGAAGCTCATATTGCCGCCACGCTATTTGCCTTATCCCATATCGGCTGTACTTCTCGGAGCTTTTCCAAGTACATTATACGCTTAGTTTCCGACGGGTTTTCAGGACGGCGAGGGCTCGGAAGCCTGAAAAATGCAGCTGTTACTTATGATGTCTTGAAATATTCTGAGAACATGTATCGGTCAAGTTCACATTTATACTATATTGATCGATGGTAGGATGGAAAGTTGCCGTATTTGCCCCCTTACTTCACCAAACAAACCATAGCAACCCGAATATTCTACGCATACTGTTCTAAAAACACATTTTACGGCTGTATTGTCTAAATACAAATCATTTGTTTACGTAATATAAAAGAAAGTACAGAGGATCATGACAACTATGAAAATAACAAGTGTTTATATAAATAATGCGTTACATAATATCTGTTATTTGGTTTTTTATTTATTCTTTCGCGTAAGCTTACTAAAAACTAAAAGGTATTTTTTCCAGCCGTTAAAGTCTGTTTTCCTTATCGTTGACATTATAGTAGATATAAGCCATAAGGATAATAATATTCCTCGTGATATTCCTAGGAGATGCGAACCTCGGAGGCCAGCGATAAGCAAACTCTCTGAGAGAAGTTGACCTAAATTTTATGGACCAATTTAACCAAATGTGATTTTTTACAAAATATAATATCATGAGAATGCCGGATCGGTTGAGCGGGCAACAAAAATATTATAAACGTCTGAAAAAATATACTCGTAAAAAGGGGAATAAAATGATTAAGCATTATGATACTTTGTTCCTAAATGATTAAAGCACGACGTGAACGATTTTGGAGTGTTTTTATAACGTTATTAACATTGAAAGCACTTTCACATCCATTTTGAATATTAAATAAAAGTAAGTTTGTTTGTGGATGGATAAAGTTGGATAAAGTTATGTGGTTTTTATGGCTGCGAGCATTAACCTCGACTGATGACGTGTACTGGTGTACAAAGTAAAAGTAGCTGAATATTTTCCCTTTCCTAATCACCGCTAAAAGTTATAAAAAAGACTAGAGGCCTTCGAGATGTGGTCGTACAGAAGAATTCTCAGAATTTCCTGGAGAGACCACGTCACGAACAATGAGGTTCTCAGAATAATCAAGGAAGATAGGCACCTAATAAGAACCATCTCAGAGAGGCGAGCCCAATGGATTGGTCACATCATGCGCCACGATGGTCTTCTTCACGATATTGTGCAGGGGATGGTTGAGGGTAGAAACTGTAGAGGGCGCCCTAGCCGGGAGTATTTGCAGCAAGTATTCGAGGACATGAACTGTAGCGCTTATGCTGAGCTGAAAAGGGTTGCGGAGGACCGAGAGGAATGGAGATCGAGATGCAAGATTCTGTTGCTGCAAACCAATCCACCCGATTGAGACTACGAAGAAGAATCACCGCTTTATTAAAATACAGTTTTTTATGGCGTATAAACCTTACGACATGTTATGTCTGTTTGGGATATTTTTTGGTTTGTCCAGACTTTTTGTTTCCGAAATTAGACAGCAGTTTTAAAATACTCGAAAATTCAAATTAAATCACAACTGTCTTATTTACCTGCCATCTGAAATCTTTTTTTTTGTTTTTTTTTTTTTATATACATATACGGAATCCATAATTTAGTGCGGCTGATATCCTTTGTTTTATATGGGATTAACTCGACCAATCTCTGGTAAAAACAAATAAAAGACTAGTAGAACTCAATAGCAATATCAATAAGACAGTGAATATATATATATATTGTATATATGACAGCATTATTAAGCAAGGATGATTATTATTATATACAAGAAAATGAGTGAGAAAATATTCATCTGACTGTGATAAGCTTTTAAAAAACCTTAAATATCTTATAAGCTTATAAAAGTATTTTGATATATTTTTTACTGTTGGATACGCTGATGGGTTATCTAAAAAGGTTATAGCTAAAGGCTTTATCCAGCGGAAATACTGAAAAACTAGGATTTTATGGTGAGTGTGTTTTCAGTTGGGGACATGCTTTGGTACCTGTAATGTCGTCCCGAAGACCTTAAGGCCTCACCTTTCAGGTAAACAAACTATAATGGAGTAGGAGTATGCAAAGCCCTTACCTCAGGGAATATTGATCTGTTTTTTACTCGGATGTTCGTTCCGTGGGGCCAGACTTGCCTAATATAGCCAAGAATTAAGGCGCTCGATCGTCAGGCAAGAAATCTTGGGTTAGATCCCAACGAGTTATTTAGATATATCTAAAGATATTCTTCCCAAATCTAACACGTCCAATATCCACGTAAAAATATACATTAAAGTTTCATTGATCTATGGTAAACAAAAGCCGTGTTTAGTGGGAATTATTTCCACCAAAATTTGCCGCACTTAATAATAAAAGCCATAGATGAGATCTCTTCATCACAGACTGGCGATATTCTCCTGTATGTAATGTATTTACATAACGGCGACCACAAGTATTTTTTATTAAATAAATATGTAGCCATAATTTAACGTGAAGATTTTGATTGTAACGATTGTAGGCAACCTTTGAAAGTAGGGTATGCGAAATCAGCAGAATTTTAACGGTAAATGTTAAACGTGTAGATTATTTAAGTTGATAATGAGCTTGTAAATTTATAAAAATGTCCAAACTTCAACAGATTTAAAGCCAAAGACCGGTGCCTTGATAAGAAGCTTACCTATAGTAATCGTAGGTACTATTAATATTAGCAAAGATTAATTTTATGTATTAAATACAAGTAAAAAATATATATATATATATATATATATATATTTATGTAAACACATACAGGAGAATACTGACAGATGGTGATTGTAATTTTGAAGTCTCATCTGTTGAATTCTATGACGCTTACCATGGTGTTTATGGCTAAAAGCTGCATGTGGAGTGTTGATCCGCCAACGTCATAGACTACAGCCCAAGATTCACGCATCATCCTTTATTATTACAGGAATTTACTATGAATGGGTGGTCTTCACGGGACGACTTTCGTCTACCACCAATTTTAATTAATAGGCTATGACTGACATTTTACGGGTGATGGATCAATTTCACACCAACCGGGGTATTTTAGAGCTCAGAAATCCTTTTTTTTTTAATCTCCATCGGGAATCGAACCCACGACCTTTGGCTTGCAAAGCAAACGCTTTACCATTGAGCTATGACCACCGGTTATGCACATTCATGTGTAATACCTAGGTAAAATTTCAAAAGTCAAAGGGATTCATCCCTGATTGCATATCGGCATAATAAAAATTATAATGTTTTCTATTATTCAGAAATTGAATATTCAAATATTCTAATACTTCATAAATCACTAAAGATTGATTCGAATATTAAACAACTGATAATATACACACAGATTCACAGTAAACGCCATCTTATGTGACATAAATTTTATTATGATAAAATGGACGCCAACTTCGAATCAATGCAGTTAAGCAGATCATGGCACTGTTTACATAAAAAAATGATGAAGTACATTTATTAAAATCTAACGCGACCTCTATTAAAATAATGTTTATCATAATAATTTCATTTGCAGTCTATATGACGCCTGTATCGTCCTCAATCTTCTTTACGGCTGAAAATCTTGGCATCTCACCAAAAGCAAATACAGTCATATAATGATTTTCAAAAACAGATGCCTGAATTCTGGCGGTACGATTGTTTTACTTCGGGCTCGATCCTGGAAGGCGAAGCTGCTGGAGGCAGATCTAACCTGGTATAAGGTGAAGACTATAGTGGATGAAAGAGCTTTGTGTCGGCCGTTTGCGATAGCTATAAGCTCCAGTAAAGGGAGCAGACATGGTGTGATGATGGTGATGATTCATTTAATGTATATTGATTGACTAGCAGAATTACCGATAATTGAACAATGTCGGTAACTTTCCCCCTCCCTGTGTTCAGTTTACTTTATCGGAAGGTTCTCCTCTTTTTAATATAAAAGAAAACTTGTAATTTTATCTCTCGTTCGGCAAAGTTGTGTATTTTTAATGGGATATTGTTGGAGGGAACATCTTCGGGCGGCGTGTTCGTTATTGTTGGAAGACTGGAAGATGAGAATGGGAGTTTTTTGTTCTGGTTATTTTGAGAGCACAACATTAAATTACACACACCAGTCTAGTTGAAAATGCAACAACATTTCAAGACAAAACATCGAGTGAGCATAAAAAATAAAAAAATGAATAGAATACTTTACTTTTAGTATATTTACTTACTTTTCAATATCTAGAACAGACGTGCAAAAAATATAAATACTAAGCAAGTATTACACAAATTAAAGACTTAATTTTCAATGTTTATATATTTTAAGCGTTTATTTTGAAATCAATTTCAAATAATTAGTGTATAATGATTTTTATCGCCATTTTATAAACTATATTGCGCAACTGATATAGAAATGAGACCGCGGTTTCACGTACACTGTAAAAGTAGACAGTATTTCGCTTTCAAACAGTCACAGATATGATTAAATATAAAAAAAAAGTTTCTCAAAGTGATCAATGTTAATACATCATAAAATAAATGAATTAAAAACAATTTATTCCTGGTTGAAAATAATACAAATTTAATATCACGCATGAATTTGGAGATGCGTATTTAGAACGTTTTTCAAATTAAATTATATTAAGTACGACTACATGAGAAAGAATAATAATTTATTTTAAACGGTATCGTTTGCACCTGTCGAACCTGGCTCCCGGACAATAAAAAAAACATTTGGCCGATAATATTGTATTATATGTTGAATAAATTTTGAATTTAAATTCGACTAGAGGTCTAAGAAAAAAGATATACAAAGTTTTTTTTTGAAATATATAATTTTGGTTTCTTACCTCTCTTTTATTATTAAAGGTATTTGAAATTATTTAAATATTATAATATTCCGTTTCGATAGATATGTGTTTATACAGCATGCGCAAAAAGTAACTAAATTTCTTAAAATGAAGAGGTCTGAAATTATTTTTAATTTTGATTCTTGTCATCATTGCCAGTCGCCATATACATGTCCAAGAAGGCTGCCTCTCAGTGTCTCATCAAGTCTCAATGCTCATTAAACAGACGACTAGAACAAATTACTCCTCCAAACAAATTCGTGCAGAGCGTGTCTGAACTGGACCTCCCTTGTGTGGAATATATCAATATTCAAGGCTAAAAATATCAGGATTTCTGAACATGGCGCGTACTAGCCGAAAGCAATGCATACCCAAGTACACATCCCTTCTAGTCTTCAACTCATTGTGTCCCGACATACCTCGTATAAGGTTAGATGGGTACAGCTACGGATATGGTCACAGCTTCGAGACCGTATTAATCTAACAAATATGCTGAAGACACAGTTGTTTGTTGTATGTCCACTAGGAAGCCTAATCTTCGGAAAAGGTAAATAAGAAATACAGTTGTTCAACACAACGTAAGAAAAATAAATTGAGGCAGAATTTTTACACAACCTGTATTTGTGTATTAAAAGTTTTGCTCCAGGTAAGTTGTTCCCGGGCAGCACGATAACAGCGAACTTTGTGTTGGGTTGGCGTGCGATGTAACGTTCCAGGACCTGCCATTCCGCAAATACGGGAATTCTGTAACAATACCTATTCGAAAATTCTGGAATAAAGCTAATAATGAATTAAAAAATCCTGGCAACATTTTCATGGAGCGACGCTGAAAAGTATTTTATTCCACGTTAATTTGAGATATCGCTTTTATTTTTTACCATACACGCTCCATATTTGGAGCATATAGACACCACAGATTGTCGTAGAGAAATATTTAGGTGTTCGATTATCAGGGTTTTTATTTTAAGGATAACGGATGATAAACACGACGCTCAAAGGCCTGAACAATTTTAGTTTTGTCCTTAAGGGGTGGCTCAACCCTACCGTTGTAATCGTATTAATATTAAATAAAAATATATGCACCTGATTCTTAGCTGGAGTATATGATGGCCACAAATTACAATGTTTTGTTATTATATTTTATGTAAGCACATACAGAAGAATACCGATAAAACAATGATGGAGAAATCGAATATGTGGTATCTATCACACTTTTAAGATTGGCCAAGTGTTGTATGTGTAGTGTTGATCCACCAAACATCATCACGCATCAATAATTTTTATGAAGTCTCTCTCTGTGAATGGGCGATGAATGTCTTTAGTATATCACTAATTTAAATGAAGTAATTTTAGAGTTGGAGATCAATTTCATATCAACCAATTAAGGATATTTATAAATTTCTTAAATATATTTTTAATTTAATCTTCATCAAGGGTCAAACTCACGATCTTTGGTATGGTAAAAAAGTTTTTTACACTAAGACATATCCGGTACCAACATCATTAGTATCGCGATTGCATTCAAAAGCCTACTAGTAAATATATTAACCGTGAATGGATCGATAAGTCTGATAATAATATGATGCTGCAGATGAGATCAATCGAAAAAGTTCTGATGAGCAGTGTACATGATAATGGCAATGAAAAAGGCATAAAGAACCAACTGAACGAGTTCTATAGATTAGAGATTTGATATAAGTGTGCCAATATTTCAGGCGCCATAAAGTACAGTCAGCCGCTACGGTCCTTGCCTCATCCCACCTTATGCCTCCAGCAGCTTTGCCGATTACATTGTATGTATAGTTACCGACGGCCTTGCAGGACAGTGAGTGTCTGGGGGCTTGGAAAAAAGTCAGTTGTAGTTAAAGCTCTCCAGCGGCATCCGAAGTATATGTCCCAATTTTGCCTCTTGACCGACTGTAGTATGGAAGTCTTCCCTTGTCCGCTCTCTCACCTTGTCATTCCTCACAAAGTCAAAACATCGAACGCAAAATGCAAATGTGGTTGCTGAATTTAATTTTAAGACTTTAACAGAGCGAATTAGAGCAACTTAATTTAAATTTCATGTTTGATTAATAATATTTATATCTGTACGCGTTATACAAGTCATAATAAGACGACGTTTTCATGATATTTCTATTATTCTGCTGCGACATATATTATTTGTTCAGCAAATATAAATCGTAAGTCCTCGTCTCTTCCCGTGGTTGATTCTCATCTCGAATATTGCGAGCAAATATTTACCTCCGTCTGGATTTCAAGAAGCTTGTTGATGAAATGTGCGGTGCTCTGAGGCCGTTAGACTAAAGGGATATCATATTTTCCCTTACGATAACGGATATTACGACACTGTACACTAAAGTGGGCTGGAATCAAGCCGATAACAGAATTTCATTAAGATCTCAATATCTTCCCGTCCAGTTGTTACCTGACTATCGAGGATCGTATCGAACTTCTTTGACGATTCTATATAATCTGATGACAAAAATGTCTACCTAAAAATTGTAGGAAATGGATTGTTAAATAAATTGATATACACATACAAATCTACAGCAAATATCAACTTTATGACATTTCTCTCATTGATATCAGAGAAAAAAAAAACAAATTAGTACGTGAAGCAAACGGATGAAAGCCTGCGCTGAGTACGGAATGAACATTTGGCTTGCAAACAGTTGATGTTCGAAACCCAGCATCCGCGGTTATTTTTCTTTGATATTAATTTGAGCCATGCCGGGTAAAGCTCGATGGTCAAAGCGTTTGCTTGACAAGTCAAAGGTCGTGGGTTCGATTCCCAACGGAGAAAAAAGATTTTTAATCGATTTCTGAGATGTAAAATAACCCCGGTTGTTGTGAATTTAATCCCTCACCCGTAAAATGCCAGTTATAGCCTATTAATTAAAAAAAAAGGTAGACGAAAGTCATCCTGTGAAGGACCACCCATTCATAGTAAATTCATCTAATAATAAGGGTCATGCGTGAATGTCGGGCTGTAGTTGCCATACATTTGTATTTATATATCAATTTATTGAAAATCTTGGTTCAGATCTCCAATTTTCTATAAATCATTAGAATATTAATATAAAAAACAATTGAATGTAAATTTATAATTGCTTAAATTTTTTATAAGAGTGCTGATATATTTTTTAATGAAACACTGAAAAAAATGCTATATATTTCATTATACTTTTTCACTTGAAAATTAAAAAGTTCTCCTAAAAAATATCCAACCGCAAAAATTTACAAGTTGACAGTTTTCTTAGACTTTTGCACATTAAGTTTTGTTGTCTGATAAACTGTTTAATTAGTAGAAAATGATAAACGTTTAGAAAAAATAAAAAATACACTAGATGATGCTGTAAGATGTTATCACCAATGATTCATGTTGATAGAAATATTTGTACAGCATAATACATTTTAGGAATATACGTATAGGTGCATCTCATTCGCCTATATCCTTTTCGTGACACTCACAAATGTGCAATTTGTACTCTTATATACAAACGTAACCCCAAGTGAGTAAGTCACAAAATTAAGGAAATATTTTTATTGCTGAACATCGCTTTCATAAAATTTTAAATTATCTCTTCATTAGACGGTTGTGTATGGCTTTGAAAGGCAGACCGTTGCAGTCCACTTGGTTGCATACAAAAACCGTTTCACCTGTACAATTTTTGCTGAAAAGGCTCTCACTACGCCAACATCCCCGCATCAGATATTCTAAAAAGCATACAGGACCGGTGGATTATGCATTTAAGTGCATTTCGAGTGCAGCCATGGGTGGAGCAGCGAAAAAGGAATTACACAGACCAGGTCCGGAAGGAAATCTTCAATGCTGCCGTGGGGAGGTATTAAAATATGAGTAATGTCTATTTAAAAAAAAGCACTTACCGACAAAATAAAAATGGTTCCTCAATTTGGTATTACTTCTACCCTTACGGCTGCGAATCTTGAAACATCACCAAAAACTAATTCAGCCGTATTTTAAAAACAGGTGTTTGTGTGGAATACTGGTTGATTGATGATTTGACTTTGCGAGAAATGCCGAACTGAAGGAGCTGACACAGAAGATTTTTATTCTATAGTCGGTCAAGAAATGAAGGTGAACTTGGCTGAGATGAAGGTGGAAAGTGTTTACAAGACAAGGAGTGAATTCTCAGTGAATGTACTCCAAATATATCTGAAACTCTCAATTCTCTCAATAGTCAGACAACCGCTGCTGAGTGCCCGTTGATCTGCATCTCAACAGGCGCTTTCTTTGCATTATGAGATTCCAAAAACGTTATTTATGGGTACCAAAACTAGAAATACAACTCTCACCCTTAACTTTTGTCCGATCAAGTGTAAATCATCCTGTATATGGATAATTTAGAGAGAATATGAATATGCCATTTGCAGATACGGTTGACGGTTGGATAAATGGAGATTTTATTTAAATTTTAGAAATGCATTTGGTGTGGTTATAACGCATGCATGTCCAACAGTTTATTTCAACTGAGGTTGTTTGTCATCATCAGTTGTCTGAAAACATGTGATGATGCACGTATACTCTGTACATAGTCCACAGTCATCCAACTTTGCTTGAATCTTTGCCTTTAGCATCCAGCTCATTCTATGATTATCCTGATATCAATAATTATACTCGCAGTACACTAAGTTCACGACGGGGTTGTTAGTGCTAAGTCATATAAATAAATCCCTTATAGTGGGTAAATAAATATCAGTTTGATTTTTTTTGAGTTGTAAATATTGTAATATTTTTAACAATTAGAGTACGCAGTTAAAAATTCAAATCATATTTAACGGAATATATCTTCCTTATTTTATAAACGGTATACTTTGTTATGCTAGTGTTTTGTTTTAAATAACCTAAACTTTTAATTTTATTTTCACTCGCTGGTAACTTGAGAACTAAAACGGTGTTTGCTCATTATCCTAAAATAGACAAATGGGATCTAGTTGACTAAAAAAATCCGTTATTTATAATTAAAATGAATGAAATCTCAATCCTTAAATATATAAATATACGGATTTTTTAAATTTTGATTTTAATATTATTTTATTATTTTAATATTCTAATCTACTTTTATAGATCATTGACTATATTACAATATTATTATTAATTAAATATACATATACTATACAAAAATTCTTTTTTTCAAAGCGTCACAAGCTTGTGAATAAATGATGACTGATTGAATAATAAAAAATAAAAATATACAAACTTTGAATATATACTATAGCGACATCTATAGTACGATGATAACAATGACATATATATTAGTTTCAACGTGAGTCGGTCCAGGCATAGCAATAGCCAAGTCGGCTGAGCGGTATGAATACCTGGGCATAGTTGGTTTCCAAGGTCCGCGGTTCGCATCCCGCTTCTGCTGTTATTTTTGGGCTTGGATTGACGCGTTGAAAAAAAGAATTTTATGTATAGTATATGTATACATAAATATATATTTAATTGTTATAAAACCGCTTTGAGGCTAGAAGCAAAGCTTCCAGTTCCTACTATGTACAGGCAGTAGTGAGAAGATAAAAGTCATCCCGTGAATACCACCAATTCACAAACCCATGTAAAGTGACAGTAATTACCAAGTTGTAGACCAATATTATTGTCAGATTAATATTCAACTTGTAGTGCTTATGGATCCTTAAAATGTTGTGTGTCATAGAATCAGATAGATAAGAAACTGTCATCACTTCGTTTAGCAATATTGTAATACAGTACATATATAGTTTCTAATGTAGAAGTGGCGGTTATAATACGTTTCTTAAGTCATTCTCATGATCAATGATCCTCTTATCAGCTCATAGCTTGAATAATTTAATTAATTTATATAATATCGCATCGCCTACCACACTAAGGCGTCTAATAATTCTCTCGGTATATTTCTGACGCGTAATGTATTTTTAATGTGTAGCTGATTTCTCTATTCGCAAGAGACTGTTAAATATTCCTGAATATGTAAAGAAGGCTTCTTAAAAAACGTTTTTTCTTACAGCGAGGCGTCCCCTTGTCTGGAGTGTCGAGAGCCTTGCAATGTGACTGCGGAAGTCACAAATAATTGGGAGAGACAAACCCAAACCCAAATCATAGATAGAAGACCAAAAATAAAATAAATGGAAAATATACAGCAATATAATTAATCGGGAAATGATATCAATATATTACAGAGGGTGGTGTTAAACCAGGTATTACTAAACAGGTATGCTTAATGACGGTTTTGATGAGAAACTTAGCAGTATAGTACGAGGTTTTGAACATATCGCATTTAAAAAATGGTCGTGGGTTTGTAGATAGTTTTCTAATCCCATATGTGTGTCATATCTGAAGCATATGATCCAAATTGTTACCACACAGTTATATTATTTGTCATTTTTAGTAATATCTCTGCACACGGACGTCAACTTATGGAAATACAAAGTTCCCAACAGCCTCCGCGGTGACAGTCTGTGGATCTTAAGATACGGAAATTGTAGTGTAAAAGATTTATAAGGATGTTTGTTGGTCTCCATTTTTAATGAAATCGAATGATTATCCTTATGCGTCTGAGGCCCAAACTACTCGTATTCAATCCTAAATAGCTTCTTAATCTAACCGAACATACGAGGTGAACAAAATGCTGTGACCTATCCATGTTTTGGTCCCCGTTCAATGCTGTTTAAATTCGGTGATAAAAAGAAAATCACGCGTACAATGTGCTATTGTCGTTGGCCTCCTCGATCCCAATTTTAATTAAAGTCTGAATTTAAATTGAAGTTTTTGATTTCTTTTTCAGGTTAAGACTAGTAAATTTAAGGTTAGGTTCGGTTGGGGATGATATAAAATAAATCTCATAAAAATTTAAGAAATATTAATATGTTTTAAATTCCGGCCATAAATTATTTATTCTGGCCGAAATATAGAGTCATAATGACATAATAAATAAAATATATAATTTTATTTATCCATAAAATAATATATATGAAATATCGTTCAATATGGTACAATAATCTGGCTACTCCGGTACCTAATAATATAAGATTTGTAGTTTTTAAATTAGAATTCAATAATTCATTGTGAATTTTAAACAAAAAAATTACATCATTGTACAAAAAATTTAGTGACACATTTCTTGATGCCATTTGTATGTTAACAAAGAAGTTATCCACTCGTAGTTACGATTCTCCATTTTCTTTAAAATACAAAAACGCCGTTTCATTCAAAAGTCAGTTTTTGTCTCTTGGTTATAATTAATAGCCGAGTATCACGGTGTTGCCAACTGAAATGGATAATCATTGAAAGAAGGGAATGTAGAACAAAAGAAAATTTTATGAAATATGTGTGGAAGAATGACATTTATCAGGGACATTAAATTTGTAAAAGAATCGCGTTTTTTTTTACTTATTTGTATTGTTTTAAGGTCAAAATAAAATTAAAACACAACGTACACATTTAGGTGCTATTATGGAATTGTGGCTTTTCAATTGAGCCATGTGTAGCGATTTTTTCTTATTTTCCTTCGTACTATTATGATTTCGATATTTTCTACAGCAATATTTAATTAATAAGTAAAAAAAAAACACTTCCTATATATTTTATAATGACAAGACTTAAAGGGAATAAGAGGTTCACTTATGATATGTTTGTATTGGTAAGTACTCCTTACTGCAACATGAATAATTTTCACTTACAGTAGTCTCCTATGCAGTTGCTAACATTTTTAATAATTTAACGTTCTCTAGCGTCTAAGCTGTTTATCGGACGGTAAAATTTACAAAATATTTCATAGATTAATTATTTTAGATTCTTTTTATTCAGATAGTTATTAATCAGAACGTTTTAACGGATAAACGACATCTAGCCCGACTAGCTGCTCCTCTCATGACTTTACATCTGGCAAGAGATACGTTATCGATGTTGCCAGATATTGGACTAAATCAATTTGACGTAGCTGATACGGTTTCGTCGCTGAGGTAGTATCATTTTTTATTATTTATATTACAGTTTATTTTTTTATATAACTCCTAAAAATGTAATTTAAGTAAGAAATAAAATGTCACTGATATTATTTTTATATAAGAGTTTTATTATATAAAGAATGATGGTCACCAACAACCTATTATTTAATTATTATTATAAAACAGGTAAATGGCATTACCTAGCGTAGTTTTGGTGGTGGCTAAATCTATCTACTACAACATATATATATATATATATATATATATATATATATATATATATATATATATATATATATATATATACATATATATATATGAGGTTTATTAATATATATATATATATATGAGGTTGGGCGATCACCCTTTAGTTCAAATCGATAACATGTTTAAAAATTAAAAATATACATTTATTTTATTACATTTCAAATTTTATGTTACTTTTTTCATACAACTTTGCGCGGTAATGTGTTTTAAAATGGAACAATCTTTTGAAAACTAAAACTACAACAAAACGGCGCCAAAGAAAACGGCGCGAGAAAAAGATAAATGCCCAAAAGTTGGCGCGAAAACTTCCCCTCGCAGCTTATGATAGGTGAAAGCTTTTTTCAGCCATTCTCGGGCGACATTAATCTTGGGTCGTTGTTTTTGTACAAGTTGTACGCTTTTTCGGCTCCCCTTTGGTCCGTTTGTCAGCCTTCGCTGCCAATTTCGTGCTGCCCGGATTGTTTTATGTAAGAAGAAAATGATCATGGCTTGCTTTTCTTTTTGCATTAGAAAAAAAACCTTAAAAAATGCATGTTCTCTAATCATGTTAGTTTAATGAAAGAGAGTCCTCTCCAAAACCGGTAGACTAATATATATTAAAACTTGGTTGTCTTACAAAGTATTTTTTTTTTATAAACGCACCATTTCATTTTCAGACCCTTTGTTAGAATTTTAAGTATTTACTAAACTTTCTATTAAAACACCGTTAAAAGATGTGTCATCCAGGGACATAAATGAAGTATTTACGCATCTTATGGTGAGGGTAAATAAAATTTGTTTTGAGACATTATGTAAATTAATTGATGCATTTTTTAGAATATTGAAATTGCGTTGGTATAGTGATTGACATGGAACTGAAGGTCCATAGGTAAATATAGTTAAACCTGATAGGGACATGTTCTTTGGATGCTGCAGCAGAGCGTAAGCCACAGTGGGAATTTCATCAGGAGCTGGACTGTTGCTGTATTGGAAGATCATCGCAAAATAAACATAGAATGTACTCGGTACTTCTCCGGTAAGAGAGATTACCGAAGCTTGATGAGGCGAGGACCGTGACTACGATTTGTGACGGCCATATGCTCCAAATAAAGGGTAGACATAAAATGATAATTATTCAACATTCACCGAACATACACTATATATTTAAGAAAATGTAGCATGAACCCTGAGTATGTACCTAAAAAATTGATATTTGTTATAATTTGTAGTGCTTTTTTTTACATATTTTCCCCAAATAAATAATACCTCGTACCTTATTTAGTGATTTAAAGTATTTTAACTTTTATATAATAACGGGTTCTTGTAAATATAATTGATTTAGTTTTAAACTCAGGGAGCAGCTATATTATCTCTAGAATTACCACTTTCACAATGACTGTAGCATGTAAGGGTTCTCTCCATGAAATCATTGATCGCAAATCACAAGTCTAACCTCTGCATTATAAGCAGTGCTATTATTATGTTTTTTTTTCACACGTTTGGTCTGAATTAATTTCCGAAAAAAAAACCTGAAATCCCTGAATGGCCCTGCAACGGCAGTCGCTCACCAACCTCGAATGCCATTTTATAGGGGCCGTTAAAAGTTAGGGCCCTGTAAATCACGGCCCTTCAAATGTATCGGGGCGTGAAATAAAACGGGCCACCGCCCCCGTCCTCAACCTACCGCAACGGCGGTCGAGGGCCCTGGCTTCCGGCCGCGCTCGCTTCTAATTGATTAATTAACCCAACGGATTGGTGACTTTAGAAATCGTCGAATTTTATGCTGGTAGGCAAATTATATCATATTGAACATTTATTTTTGCAGTCAGATTCTTGAGTAGCATTTGAGAGTCAGCTCTTTAATTTATACTAAGTTAAATATTCCCTTTTGCTATCTGTCCACAACAATTTAAATTTGATTAAATATTATTTGGCATTTACTATGGCGATCTAATTGCGTTTATAAATGATGTTTATTCACTAAATGAATGAATATATTGTGGCTTTTGAGTTTAGCCGTGTGCGGCGAATTACTATTTATTACTATCACCATCTGTCGGTATTCTCCTGTATGTGTTTACATAAAAAAAAAAACTCCTTTCCAATATTTCGACTGCCTTCGCAGGGTCTTCTTCAGGGTTGATGACTTAGTGATGAGTTGGTGTCCGGAGGTAGTTTAGCCGTCAGCCTAACGTCGGAGAATTGTGTACGGTGGGTATGTTCCAGAGGTCTTCTTCAGGGTTGATGACTTAGTGATGAGTTGGTGTCCGGAGGTAGTTTAGCCGTCAGCCTAACGTCGGAGAATTGTGTACGGTGGGTATGTTCCAGAGGTCTTCTTCAGGGTTGATGACTTAGTGATGAGTTGGTGTCCGGAGGTAGTTTAGCCGTCAGCCTAACGTCGGAGAATTGTGTACGGTGGGTATGTTCCAGGGATCTTCTTCAGGGTTGATGACTTAGTGATGAGTTGGTGTCCGGAGGTAGTTTAGCCGTCAGCCTAACGTCGGAGAATTGTGTACGGTGGGTATGTTCCAGGGGTCTTCTTCAGGGTTGATGACTTAGTGATGAGTTGGTGTCCGGAGGTAGTTTAGCCGTCAGCCTAACGTCGGAGAATTGTGTGCGGTGGGTATGTTTCAAGAAGCGTACCTCCACGAACGTCATGTCGGACTGTGGTTGTCCTTGCTTGTCTTTGCAGGTTTTTGAGTATGTGCTAGAGGTAGAAGCCATGCTGTTTTGAGAATCAATCCGTCATCTCTGTTGATGTTGATGTCTTTTGATTTCAAAGGCTTTCCTTACTTGGCGGAAATTGTGGCTCGAATGCAAGGGAAACATGCATGTTAGGCTGACGGCTAAACTACCTCCGGACACCAACTCATCACTAAGTCGTCAACCCTAAAGAAGACCCTTGCAATGACGGTCGAAATATTGCAAAATAGTAATTCGCCACAGACGACTAAACCCAAAATCCACAATATCAAATCTGGCCGTGAAAACCTAAGAAGTTATTTAAAATTAATGAAGTTATAATTAAAGATGAAAGTGTTCTTACATACTTGACATACTAAGTGCACATAAGCTTGTTATCCAGTATGCACGAAAGAAAAATAGCGTACAACTGACACCCGAAATTGCAACAATAAAGACCCCGTCATACGTTTCTGTTTATGTACATGCATCTAATTTGATGCGTAAATAATGACAGTAAGGTAGTTAACTGACTAACGGGTAAATTACACAAATTTTTATTTCCCAAAAATCAAACGTCAAACACTCTTTATCTACTTACACCAACAGACAATGTGAAGCAAATATTACAGTAAATGTATCAAAAATATAAAATAAAATAAATCTCTACATTAAAGGGTATAGGTATCATAAACAGCCAGAATTTTTCCAACTAAGCTGCTCATACTAAAGCAACTAAGCATCTACGAATACATGTTGTCATGTTGTTATGAAATAATTATTTTAGTTTTTAATGAGTGGTGGTAAACCTAATCTAGAGAATAAATCTGCTTCATACTTCTGTAAACAAGTCAATATTTTTTCACATTTATCACAAATCATATTTTAATTCGAATCAAATTAACGAGTCTATGGTTTCACTTTCACTGTTAATACAACTGGTACAGATGTTAGGTTGGTGTAAGACGCTTTTTCTGAAGAAAAAAATATTTTCATCCGTTAATAAATAGTCAACTAATAATAGTTTAAACATGAAATCGTGTTCACCATGTGGCAAATGGTCGCATTAATAGTGTGTTCATCAAACAATGATATGTCATAGCTACATATGTTTGATGTTACCACTGAATGTTTCAATTACGTGTTTGTAATATTGATTAAAACATTCATTATTATATTAAACAAAGAGCGATGGGAAAAGCACCGAATGCATCATTCAATTATAAGAGAATAATAAATGATGATAATATGTTTGATAATTAGTCCTGTGATATTGTTTCCGATAAAATAATTCAGTATCCATCACTCATCATGCATTGTGAATGAATACAATAGATACCAATTTAATTATATCTCTCCATTCTAATGTTTCCTTTTTTCTCTTACAATAAATTTTAATTAGATTATGTAAATTTATAAAGTAGACTATGATAACCGCGAATTGCTGCATATACCTGTATAACAGAAAGCTGCCAGGACATCGCCCTGTTTTTTCATAAGATCAGCCAAATGTTTGGTAACGAATACTTTACGATCAAAGTATTGCAGTGACTTTAATGAAAACTATAAGTGAATTTTTTAATTTTTTATTAGAATATTATTTTATTATTTCAATATTCTAATCTACTTTTATAGATCATTGACTTTATTACAATATTATTATTACTTAAATATACATATACTATACATAAAATTCTTTTTTCAACGCGTCAATAATAAAAAAAAAATATACATACTTTGAATATATACTATAGCGACATCTATCGTACGATGATACCAATGATATAAATACTAGTTTCAACGCAAGTCAGTCTAGGCAGGGCAATGGCGCAGTTCGCCGAGCGGTATGAATACCTGAGCATAGTTGGTTTCCAAGGTCCGCGGTTCGCATCCCGCTTCTGCCGTTATTTTTGTGCTTGGATTGACGCGTTGAAAAAAGAATTTTATGTATAGTATATGTATATTTAAGTAATAAAACTATAAGTTGTAATCTTTTGATGGAGCTACTGCGTAGTTTAATCATCAATGCTTAGTTATCTTAAAAAGCATGCATCGTGTAATCCATTTACTACCACATGGTTTAGGCTTCGTAAAATTGAATAATATTAGTACGTAACAGTACTATTTATGTTAGGTATGTTGTCAGTTATGGTTTAGAAGTACATGGCTTGTTTATCGTTTCAAATATTGTGAGATTCATCCAAGATAAAGCTAAATAAAATGTTTTATTTAATATATAATATTTATACATATACTTCCAATTAATTCAAAATTAATATATAACCCGTAACCTACTATTCACAGCCTATTAATAAAAATTGGTTGTAGGCGTAAGTCGTCGTGTTAGAAAAAGTGTTTCACCTCAAAGCGTGATTAATCAGACTCATTCCCCGATGAGAAAAACTGTGTGAACGCGCTGTGGAAATTTCATGATTTTATTGCGTCCAGTATTTTCAGAAGTCTTCCGTTTCCCGTTTATGGTAATGGCATTGTATATCTCTGTAAAGATTTCGCTCCCGCGAGGTCGCAGTCGGCCTAAAGGCCCTGAAAGGCATTGCATAATGTAGGCATTCGTCTCTCAAAGTCGAGCTGTAAAATACTTACATTCCTGTTTGAGGGATCATTTATTATCGAGGATGTTCAATAACCCAACAGATGTCACTCGTAACCTTTTTCAATCCACTAACAGAATTCTTTCCAGCGCCATTGTGCAAGAGATAAAAGAGAACAACTGATTTAGGACCAGCTGTGGATATATATATATATATTTCAATCGTTTGATAAAATGTAAGTCAAGAATGTAATAAAGGGTGATTTTTTAATAGCTATAGGAAATTTTTCCAAAAAAAGACACATACAATTAAAAAAAAAGCACGAAATCTTTACTTTAATCGATAGTACAGTCCATATAATTTAATGTTTGAAGATTATTTCATTCAAATGTTGACCGTGGCTGCGCCTTAAATGGTCCATCCGCTTAGTCCAATTTTGGCATACACTTTCCAACATTTTGGCCGGTATCTCACGAATAAATGCTTCAATGCTGTCTTCCAATGCGTCAATTGAAGCGGGCTTGTCAGTATAGATATGAGCCTTAACATAGCTCCACAAAAAATAATCTAAAGGCGTTAAATCGCACGATCTAGGCGGCCAATTGACCGGTCCCAAACGTGAAATAAAGTGTTCACCGAACTTGCCACTCAATTGGTTTATTGTTTCGCGTGCTGTGTGGCATGTGGCACCGTCTTGTTGAAACCACATGTCATGCAAGTCAAGCTCCTCCATTTTGGGCAAAATGACGTTGCGATTCGCATCATCTTTGAAGAAGTAAGGTCCAATAAAGCCACCAGCCCATAATCCGCACCAAACAGTAACTCTTTCTGGATGCATTGGTAGCTCTTGCAATGCTCCTGGCTGATCTTTACTCCAAAACCGACAATTCTGCTTATTTACGAATCCATTCAGCCAAAAATGAGCTTCGTCGCTAAACACAATTTTTCGATAAAAATATGGATCAATAAAATTCAATGATTTGCAAGCGTTGTTCGTTTGTGAGACGATTCATGGTTAACTTATAGACCAAACTGAAGATGTTTGACAGTGACACAAAACACGAAACGAATGTGAGCTGTCAAAATCAGTGTTGCCAAAAAGAAAATAGTATAAAATTCACCCTTTATAAAGTATTTGAAAAGTACTCTGTAGTTATTTGACGCATGTTTTTGCTCATTTTTATTCAACATTTTTTAGATTCCCTGATTACCAAAGATTCTTGATGCTTAAGACCATTTGGTACCAAAAAAGAATTCAACTCGAACAACGTTACGTGGTAAGTAATACGCGGTGACCCATTCAAGTTCTGGTCCGGGTCCAATGTTGATTAACTTCGGTAATTGAACAAGAAGCACGCATAACAACGTGCTATTGTCATTGGCTAAGTAGATTAGCTTCCTCATTAAGCTCTATGCGTAATATCTGGGATTCACAGCTATACTCGATTAAAACAAAGTGCCGTTTATACAGTGTCTGAATTACTCAAATCGTTCTATAAGGCTGCGAATCTTGGGACCAAGCCAAAAGCCAAGGGAGGGGTTTAATGAGATTTGAGAACAGGAGCTTGCGCATAATAATACGTTTTAGTGTAGTTTTACATACGGATTTGCAGAATTTCGTCCTAGAGTCGGTTAAGAATCGAAGATAGATCTAATCATATTCTTCGTATGTCGCAGGAGAGCATAATCTATAGCTTGCTTTTTTTCAAACTCTCAGGTTTTAATACAAAGTATATTTTCAGTGGATTTTGGAGCTGACATGAGTTGAGGTGAGGACTTTGATAGTTCCAGTTAGGGAGCGAAATGAATGGAACAATCGATTCTACTGTCTGTGCTTTTTGTAATATATATATACTCGTATTTTTCAGAAACGAAAGCACCGCCGGTAGAGTCCAGTGGGGTCTGAGACGCTCAGTCAGGACGATTGGACGCTGTATGCGGGAAACGTGTGCTGTGTTTGTATATGAATTAGGGAGATTGTAAGTATATATTGATCTGTTTTTCTTGAATCCAGATTAATTGAAAGAGGAAACAAACACTGGAAGAGCATTCTAGAGCTTACCGGTGGCATTAAGAAAGGCGTTTTGGAAATAGCTAGTTCTTGGTTGACATTTAAAATGTATGGATGTTCAGCAAATGTAAAACGAGTCTGTCAATCGTGAGTGGAGATGCAGAAAGAATTTATTCAAAGATCAGCGACAGTAGTAATATCGGTAGAAATACTGAGTGAACCAATCTTACGTCTATGCTCTAAGGTTAGTTAGTAAGAGTGTCATTATTTATTAGATGATCTAATCTTTTTTGTACCGAGTTGAAGTCTGTAATGTATTTTGGGGGTGCAACCCATATGTGACTGTTTTATTCAATGACTGGGGCGTAATGATTAATTTAAAGGCATGTATAGATGTCATCCTTGGTTGTCCACCGCTGACGTGAAGGCATCCAGAAGGTCGGCAACAGCGAAATTGGAAATACGTCAAAAGTCTCCCTCATTTCCCGGATCAATCTGTTAGGAGCGAGACTCGCCAGATTGTTTTTCCCAGTTCGCCGGAGTTTATACGGAGAAAGAACTTCGACCGAACTATCTCAATTAGAAGATGAAAGAAAAATTTAGTTTTTGAAGAAGAATGAGGGTTTGATTGCGGTGTAAGGGTCGTTGCAATAAGTGAATTTGTGAACATGTAACATACGAGTATGTGCGAGAGTAAGAAATATGACCAATACCTTGGTAATAATATAACGGGTCCGCCAAATAACTTTATTTTTTTGAAAATGGGGCGCAAAACATCGAGTGTAGCTTCGGCTGTGTGGCACGTAGCGCCGTCCTGTTGAAACCATAGCAGTATACAATATGTTTTTTATTTACTTAATAATCTCTTAAAAATATATACTACGAGTATATACTTGTATGTCAACACTTTATGTATTTTTTTATTTTTATTGAAACATAATATGTCAGGTCTGAAGAAATTATACATTATTTGTTGCCGATTTTTATTATCCCTCCGTATTACTAGAAACATTGTTGTCTAGAAGGTGTATTTTGACTCCAAAAAAACAAAGGTGGCTGCCGAATCCGAGAACTGGGCAAGTTGATAAAATAAAGAGCATTGGTGTTTCATACCTTTGCCGGCAGGTATAGCTCAATGGTCAAAGTGTTTGCTTTGAAAGCCAAAGGTCGTGGGTTCGATCCCCGACGGAGATTAAAAAAAAAGGTTTTTAATCGAATTCTGAGCTCTAAAATTACCTCCGTTTGGTGTGAATTTGATCCCTCACCCGTAAAATGCCAGGCATAGCCTATTAATCAAAAATTGGTGGTAGTCGAAAGTCGTCCCGCGAAGACCACCCATTCATAGTAAATTACTGTAATAATAAAGGATGATGCTTGAATCTCGGGCTGTAGTCTATGACGTTGGCAGATCAACACTTCACATGCAGCGCTTAGTCATATGCACCACAGTAAGCGTCATAGAGTTCCACAGATGAGACTTCAGAATTACTATTACAATCTGTCGGTATTCTCCTGTATGTGCTTACATAAAAAAAATCATGTTCGCTCTCCTAACTGAAGCATATGGTTTTCTTGAACTATCGCCACTAAGACGACAACCACCATGGTCAACCACCAAGTACATTCTGTATATAGATCCCGACGGCCTTCCGGGACGACGCAAGCCAGAGGGCTTGGAAAAGTGAATTTTTAGTATATGCTTTTCTACGGCATTCGAAATATATATATCAGAAAGGTCCACCTTCTTCTCTTCAACGATTATAGTATGGAAGGTCTTCATGTACGCTTCATCACTTCGGCATTTCTTATTAAGCAAAGTCATATTACCACCAATATTTACGGCATAAAACCTGTCTCAAAGCACAATATATGGCTACATTGGTTTGTAGTAAAATGCAAAGATTCGCAACCGTATATAATCGGGGTAATACAGACACTGCATAGGCGGCGTTTATTTGACCGAGTATAGCTGCGAGTCCCAAATATTGCGCATGTCGAAATATAAACCAGGCGTTTCAATTATGGCGGCCTTTCTAGAATGCTCCTTTACCCATTCATTCCTTCCGTTTCACGTGAATAATGCCAGACATAAATTCCTTCATACAGCATTGTATGGATACATGAATACTTTGAAGCTTTCAAATCCAAATCGAATATGGGTCAAATCCCGACATAATGAATGCCGAAACAATTAAAATTACCACAATAGCAAAGTAGACTTATGGACTTTCTATTGGAGTGAAATATTTCAGTTTTGCTATCAATTGAATTTGCAATGCCAACAAAAACATTTTATAAGACTGGTTCTGAAGTGATTTCGCATCTGTACTCATATTAATAAGATACATTTTCATTGCAGTACTCAACATATATTTAAAAAATCTTCATGATCATATGTATTACGTAATAATATTAGAGACTCGTATTTTTAGCATATATTTTTTTTTAAATTAGCGCTATGGAGCATTTAAAAACATGGATTTTAGCATCTATTTTAGCATCGATTTTAGCATCTATTTTTGTAAAACACAAATATTAAATAATTATCAATTCCACTAAGTTTTAACATTTTTTTTATTAAAATATTGACAAACATGCATAAATATTATAAATAATAATTCAACGTACTAACACAATAGTTCAATAATCAAAATATTCATTCAATTATTGAAATTTTCAGGAATGAACTCTAACAGTCACCAAGTTCATTTATAGGAAATTTGAGAAGATGCCGATAACGGAGAGTTTAATTAAGTTTATTGTTTAGTCTCCATAATAGAAATAAAAAAGGGTTATAATGTTACACTATTGAATTTTATCTTACAAACATAATATCTAACTGATATTTCTTAAAATTAATCATGGAGCTAGTTTCAAAGGATGATTTTTTTAGATTAGTTCGACGATCAGTTACTATTAAATAATATTTTCTGAAGAATCTTTCAACATCAACACTATTTACTCGACACCAAATTGATTTGATATCAGTACAACAAAAATATTTATACTTAATTATGTGGCCAATAATAGTTGTAAAATAGGTAGTTTTAAATCACTTTTTATAATTTCTAAATTTTTTAAATCCTTCTATACATTGAGATTCTGTTAATAAATTGAATAATGGCAAGTTCTTCTTTAACATTAATGGGACATTTTGAACATGCTACTGATGAATTAAAAAGTTGACTCAAAGTCTCGTAATATGAATTGGTCTAATTTATCACTATATGAGACTCAAGTGTAAGAAGACTATTTTTAGCAGTTTCAGTTAAATAAAATTCCAGTTTTTTTTTGTTTCACTAGTGAATGAAATTATTTGTATTGTTTCAAGAGAAAAAACCTCATTATTATGATTTTGTAGGCTCCGCTTTATGTCGTCAATTTCCTCCCAAAATAAATGTGCGAAAGGATATGTATGGGTAATGTTACTAGTGTAAAAATATTGCCATAGGCGATGTAAAGTGTCCATATAAGATAGGGATGTAAAAATCCATCATTTCATAATTATAACGGTGAAATTAATTTCATAAAACAAGCAAATCGAGATTTTAGCATATGTTTGCATATTCTATGAAATTCGCATTTATTAGCATCTATTCCCAATTTTAGCATCTATTTAGCATCTATTTTTCAAGTCTCTAGTTTTTTTTTTTTTATGTAAACGCATGCAGGAGAGCACAACCGGTCAAGACCAGTGCACTGTATGACGCTCAGCCAGGGAGGCTGGACGCTGCAAGCGGGAAACGTGTGTTGTGTTCGTGTTTGTGTGTGGGTTGGGGAGATTGCAAGTGTATATTTATCTGTTTCTTGAAGAGATCCAGATTGTAGGAAGGAGGAAACACAGACACTGGAAGAGCATTCCATAGCTTACCGGTGGCATTAAGGAAGGAACTTTGGAAGCTGCCAGTTCTTGGTCGACATATATTAACCGTGTATGGATGTTAGTAATTAGTAACATCACGTCGGGCTAATTATCCGATCCCTTTTAACCCTTTCGCATCGTTGTTGGCATATGCCGTCATTAGATTCCCCGACCGTTGACATCGGTTGACGTGATATATCGTTTTGCTACTTCTTAGAATAGTTTTTTATGCATCATCTGATAGCTAAAGGATACAAGAACTAATGTGATATATGAAAATAGACCAGATAAGTACATTTGTGCTTCAAATACTAGTTTTATAATTGACAGTATAATTTGTATTCAAACCGAGCTGTAATGAAAGTGTTAAAAAATCTGATAATTAAAGATAAACAATACAAAAAAATATATTGTGGCTTTTAGGCTTAGCCGTGTGTGACGACTAATTATTTTCCAATATTTCGGCCGCCATTGCAGGGGTCTTCTTCAGGGTTGATGACTTAGTCTAAGTCATCAACCCTGAAGAAGACCCTTGCAATGGCGGTCGAAATATTGGAAAATAGTTATTCGCCACACACGGCTAAACCTAAAGGCCACAACATCAAATCTGGCCGTGAAAACTTAAGGAGTCATCAACAATATGTCAGCACAAACCATCTATCTTTCAAGTCCCTGGGCTCCTGCTCTGAAGATTGGGAACTTTATATCATTCTAGGATGCTGTTATATCATAAAGCAACGTTACCTTATGATCCAATGCAACGAATATGGGTAGAATATTGTTGTAAAAATACTTTATTAGTTTCGGAATCTAGTATGTGTAATATTTTTTACAGTTCAAAGCCCTTATATATACAGTCTTCTACACGAAAAGGTAGGCACTTTGTTCAGCTACAAAAATACAGTCTACCTATCGAACAACATTATTTTCGAGTTATCGCAGGATATTTCGCGGGAATATTGAAACATTTTGACACACAGAGAGTAATTTTGTTTTGCCAAAGTGCTGGAGCAAGATGGCGATAAAATTGAGCGGCAGTCGTTACGACGTTTAAAACGTCAAGTCACTGCGGATCTTGGAGAACGCTGCGTCAGACAATTACCGCCGTGTTAGCTGCACGATGTTGCCTACATTTCTGATAAAGCTTTCGTAATTCTTCTTGCTTCTCTTCGTAAGCCAATTTCGAAAAATTTCAGAAGTTATCCATGCATTTCTGTTTGCATGGTACTCCATTGGTAAACCCTCCATTCTTAACCCCTTAAAGCATCGTGGTCTAGCACTTTTTCCTATAATCAGTAGCTTTTGTTTGTCAGTACCTGACATATTTGTACAGCATAACACAGTAATGCGGTCCATCGCCTTTTTATAACCAGACAGTGCAATGTGTTTATAGCATAAGGAACCATCTGGCGTAGCACGATAATGGAGCCATTTCATCAGCATTGTAAATGTCATCAGCACAAAAATTCTCTGAAAGGTAAGAATATGTGTAACATAATATGTGCAGTGATCTTAAATTTACTGTACCAGTTAAGCGGAATGTTGTCCCAATTAAACATATAAATTTGCTATTGGTTTTTGTTCTTTGAGATTTGTCCCAAATAAGCGGCTGTCCCAATTAAGCGATGTCCCAATTAAGCGCAATCGAATGTACTCGTATGGTATTGCCCTGCCTTGTACGAACATATCTCTGTACTTGAAGGTCCGCTGCATATATTTCGATAACATCCTGGAAAGGAGTACGAAGTGTTGATAATACGTCAGCTGTCGTATTCGAGGCATACTTTGGGTGATTTCTTAATCACAGATTTTAAAGAGTTCGGGTGATAAGCTCAAAATATTTCAGGTCTGGGCTATTTGGTTCTTATGGTCATTATTTAAAAAAAAACATTCGCACTTACTTAGGTCATCACGGAAATTTTTCACAAAACACCCGAAATATATTTTTATTTACTATATATATAAGTTGGAAATACAATTAAAATACTAATTTGAATTAAGATAAACGTAAGATATCTATAAACAGAAGTTTAAAAAAAATTGTATGGTCTTAGATGATATTTTAAGATTTAATCTGTAGAATTATGGCAGCACCGTGACTGAGTTTGGCTCACGGGCGCACTATTCACCGCTAAGTGTCGAATTTGTGGGACTTCAACACTCCCTACAGCACCTATATGGTACTCCTATAGTCACTAGTATATATATAAAGTACATCTACAGTCTCTGGAATATCTCTACGTTACTCCTACATTCCCTGCAATACCTCTAGAGTACTTCTATAGTTGCTGAAACATATATATACAGCACACATACAGTCTTTGGAATACCTCTACTATAATCTTATAGTCCCTGGAACAGCTTTACAAAACATCTACAGTCTTGGAACACCTATTCTGTATTCCTACGACTTTCGGCCGCTCCACGGCATAAAACATCTTTACTAGCTTTATGTTTCCATATTTACTCCCTAGCTGAAGTTTCTAGGTTCTCTCAGTTTCCATGGTCTTTGGCGCATTCCATGTCAGCTCTATGTATAGTTTCCAATATTTTTGTAGGACGACGAGAGCTCATGGATCTAAAAAATGCAGTTGTAGTGTATGTTCTCTTGCGGCACCCGAAAAATATCCTCGTCTTTTGAGCGAATATAAGAAGGAAGATTGTCGCGTCTTTTGCTTTTAATTCCACACAAAGCCAAACCATCATACCATGCCACAAATACCTTATCGCAAATGAGTGGTTCGTAAAATACCGTGTTTATATACATACAAATTACTTTGGTTAATGATTCCTGCCTTTGCAGATTGAGAGATTACAGAGCTAATGTGTGGCCGACGATTTCTATTGTCCAGCCCTGGTTACGGGTCCGCCGTAGTGGGCGACGTCCATCGCACAGCGCCTAAGATTTTTGTTATTTGTTTCAGCAGTTGATGCGGTTTTTGTTGTTGCCAGCTGATATAGACTTTGTGTATTTGCTAATATATAAAGTATTAACTGTGTATGTTACATACGATTATGTAGCATATATTATTTCAATTTGTTTATTTTTTCCTTTCAGAAACATTACAAATAACAGAAGGTCCCAATGCTTATCAGACAGACGACGCCAACCAATAAGCCCTCCAAAAAAACTCTTGGAGGTCTTGTCTGAATTGAATGAATTGAATGAATCTCTCTTACGTGAAATATATCAACATCCAAGGTGATTTGGTTGAACAGACTGATCCCTCTCCCAAGAGGCATAGTTTCTGGCAGATTATGGTAATTTATTATTGTTATTCATAAAGATATTACATTTTTTGTTCTGCGCCTATACCAAAATAAATATATTTTAACTTATTTTTAAAGAATATGTTCGATAAAATACTTTTTTGTGCATTACTTTCTATCTCAAACGTATCCTACTATACATACAGATGTATAAATAAATAAAGAAAAGAAAATGGATTCCAAAAAAAACATCACTGAAATTCGAACTAGGGATCATTTACGCGGAAGCATAGCGTATTAACTTCGTGATAGTACTATAGCCTGGTTCTTGGCACACAAGCTGCCTGGTTAGTGCCGAGGTTCCACGGCCGCATGGAATTCCTCTCACGACGTTCCATAGTAGTTGGGGCCAGAGTGTGCCACCGCAGTTTTATTTTACTAAGTGTTTCTCAAAGGTGGATGCCGTTGTGATCTGTAGGCGGTCGTGGTTGGCGTGAAAATGAGGTTCTCAGCCGCAATTTAAAAAAAAAACAAGAGAATTCAAAGTGTTGTTTTTCCATTAATTGAATTAAAAAATAAACAATCATACACTCGCATGTAATCAGGAAAGATAAATTATTTGTACATATATGTTATTTTTGTACTTGATTTTTTAAAAAATAATTAGTTAGTCCTGCGGAAATAGCACATCGTCAGCGCGGTTAAAGTTAGACCACGAAGTTAGACAACATTGGGCGCGTATCAAAACTTGGATTGGTCACAATCAGTTGCTAACAATAACGTGTTGTTGGTCAGGTTGACCTGATCCTTAGGACCAAATGGTCCAGGTCTGAGGAGCGTCATCCGATCTCATGAAAAAATTAGATTAAAAAAACAAGTACATATATATATGTCTTGGATACAACAGGACCGTCTCTTCAAGGCCTCGCACTTCTACCTCTGATGTCGTCGAGAACCATATATTCTTAACTTTTTTTTATGTAAGCACATGCAGGAGAGCACAACTGGTCGAGACCAGTGCAATCTATGACGCTCAGCCAGGAAGGCTGGATGCTGCGTGCGGGAAACGAGTGTTGTGTGTGGGTTGGGGAGATTGCAAGTGTATATTTATCTGTTTCTAAAGAGATCCGGATTGTAGGAGGAAGGAAACACAGACGCTTGAAGAGCATTTTAAAGATTACCGCATTTAGAAAGGAACTTTGGAAATTGCCAGTTCTTGGTCGACACACTTTGTGAAAGATGAGTTTGATGGTTGTGGGTGCGTGCAGGAGGAATTAGTTTTGCTATACAGGATACTGGTATATGTATATACTGCTATACCACCAAATTCCACCTGGGAGCATATACCTGTATATGCTCCCAGGTGGAATTTCAGGTGTAGAAATGTCTGGGGATGAGGCGTGAGCAGTGGCAATTGACAGAATCAAGCAACATAAATTGTGCACATATGTTCCAGATGTGAAACGGATATGGGGAAGAATTATTTGATATGCGAAGAGCAAGCAAATCAATTCGATCAATTCGAAGAGTTGTATTTGTATATATGTGCTAGAAAAGCATTTAATATGACAAACCAAAAAGTAACTGCGTTCTGCGACTATGTACGAGTATATGACTTGTAATTTAGACGAGGTCAAAAAGGTGTTTTTTTTCAGCATACGTTTGCACAAAAAATCAATTTAAACATTTCTGAAGTGTATGCTTATTTATGGTGGCTTTTATAGGTGTCGCTTCAACCCTTTTTAGCCCGAATAGACCTAACAGAAGGACATTTCTTCCCTAAGTGACTTTCTCATAAAAAATAAACCTTTTCACCCATAAATATCCCGATATGAGGTCCCTGGCGCCCGGCCAGCTGAGATATTAAGAAGAAGTTTTAAAATCTTGTTACGCCCGAGCGATCTTCGTCTTTTATAGTCCGGAACTAACTCTTATATTTTACGCAGAGTTACGCCGCTGTGTTTACACAGATATTTTTTTAAAGCCATGTATTTATTTGTTCAGTAATCAATTCAAGGTTTCAGCAGTGAATTAAATCAATTGGCAGAAAATTAATTACATCGGAGGTGGATTAAATAAATTGACAGTATCCACTGTGTCAGTATAAATGTGGTCAGGTATCATCACCCTCATAATCAGCCTGTATCCGTCCACTGTTGAACGTAAGCCTCCAGCATGAGTCTCCATCCTCTTCGATCCTCTGTCTTCCGCATCCAGGTCACTCCCGCTATTCTTCTTATGTCATCAGTCCATCTCGCAGGGGGTCGGCCAATGCTTCGTTTGCCAGTTCTTGGGCGCCATTCCAATACTTTTCTTCCCCATCGACCGTCGTCTCTTCGATAGATATGTCGTGCCCATTGCCAGTTGAGTGTGCCTATTTGTTGGGTAGCATCCATCACTTGAGTTCTTCTGCGTATTTCCTCGTTTCGGATTCGGTGGTCAGGTATAAAATTAAAATGGCAGTAATATATTCAATACTGTCAGTAATAAATGTAAAATGAATTAATAATTAGCACTTAAAATGGAAACCTAACCTAACCTAACATATTATTAATTACCTTTCATTAATTACTTACCGTCAGTTTTTGATTTTTCTGCTATCAATTTATTATTCTTACTTATTTTTACTATTTCATAAATAATTGCTGCGTATTAATTTATTTAAATAGCGATAAAATAATTAGTTACCTTTTTTAAAGTAACCATTACATAATATAACAATGCATCTGATTGCAAAATTATCTTAGATTTCTAAATTAAATATACTTTTAGTATTGATCTGTTATACCATAGGATAATATTGTTTAACGCAGCGCTTTCGCTACAAAGAAAAACGTCACCCTAACAAACTATTGACTACAAAATATATTAAGTGAAACTCAGTAATGCTTGGTCTAATAGAAGTTGATTTAATACCGTAGCCTTTAAATTCTAATTAGGATCAGAAATGACACAGACAATGATAGTGTTGTATAAATAGATTAAGGATTATTAAGAATGAAAAATAAATAAATAATGTAAAATAAACTAATTAAATACATACTTAAAATATTAAGTAAAACATTAAGATTCACGTTATAACACTACGTAATTGATGTTATTTATTTTGAATATGTAATGTAAGCGCCCTGAAATATCATATTCCTATGTAAAGACGTCTGTGGCTGATCTTTAACCTTATTTTAGAGTAGTCATGAGCTTAAAATGAATTTTGAGCCTCAAACTATATATAATCTATTGGATTCGAGTCGAAAACTATGGATGAGAACGTATTTTTTTATAAAAAAATGCTCACAAATTTAGTAATAAATCTACCAAAAAGTTTGCCACTTCGCTCATAAGCTTAAGAGGTTTGACTTCTATAATTTTAAGTTATTGTTTTCAGAGATATTCAGATCAGTGATCTAAGAAGTTTTCTGATTGCTTTCTTGAAATTTTTCGTTTCGTTGAAAGAACAAGCTTATAATTTCTGGATTAGATCAAAAATAATAATGCATACTTGTATTAATTGGTTAATTATATATTTGTATTATTTTACTACTTTATTGTTAACCAGCGGAATACCGAAATGCCTTTTACATTTGGTCGATAAAGTTTTGAACGGAGACTTTACTCCAAATACTTGTACATTGATGTCTTCTATTTCTAGGAAAAGTCATGCGTAAAGTTTTCTAAGTAAATTGAACCTCCGCTCCCTCGGCTCTTACTGCCACAATGTTTTAAATTCTTTAATCTTGCTCTGAAACACCCATAAACGATTGATTTGTGTCAACCAAGATCAAGTGACTTAAAAAATGTTACCAAACACTGATGTTTGCCTTTATTAAATATGTAGTACCTTTATAAAATATATCAATGTACTCCTGAAATCATTTCAGTTCTTGTTAAGCAAAATATAGACTTAAAGGACTTATTTAGTAATAAATTTTGAGGTGCTTGCCTATATTTTCTAATTTTGAGGTTATTTAAATAAAATATTTAATTTCCTAAATGCTAATGATAAGCTTTCAAATGCTCGCCCAGCACCCATGTTTCGTTTCTCAAACAATCTGAATAACTTCAAGAAACACACTTTAAATTTCCCTAATATTACACAAACATCACTTATTCTTTCAGCATACAGTGTCCATACTCTGGTTGACCTCTATATAGCTGATTAGATCGCAACAATAATCACAAACTGGAATATATTTACCAAGTGTACAAGTCCCAAAGTGGGCCTAGAACGAGAACTCTAAAGTGACAGCTGACAGAACTATGTGGAAGCTTGTGGCGACCATATGTTCCGGATATGTAACGAATGTGGAAAGAAAAATAATACAAGTACTCAAGTTCGCATGACTGAAATTCATTTTGGCTACTCTCTTGCATGTGCTTACCTGAAATAAAGATTCTCTGTTACAAGATAGGAGTTGATCAGTAAAATTTCCACGTTTTAGTTACTGTGTACAGTCACTTGCACATTTAAACGATGCTTTAAAGAACAGTAAGTAGGTTTAATATAATTTTACTGCATACTGGGGTGCCGTAACAGCCAAAGAAGCAATAAGCCACTACAATAAAACATTAAATGGAGCAGTAGTCTGCAGAATGTGATAGGTATTTTAAATTACACAGCTAAATTATCATTTCCAGTATCGGTTAATTAATCATTTGGTCTTATTTAAATGTAGATTAATACATAAGAATTTTGTGATAAGCATTGTATAATTATGTTTTATAATTCGTAAGAAAACTAACCCTTAACATTCTTTTCTCTATTAATCAAATTATGTGACAGGCTTTAATTCATTAAGTTAACACCGATTGAAACCGTTAAAGCTGACGATGACATATGTGTGAAATGTCATGCGATGAAAGGTACGTACATTAATTCCTACGTATTTTCGTTACATATTTTATTCTAATTGGTTATCTAAGTTAGGTTATCGTAGACCTGGAAGATATTTTCTAATCAATAATAAAACAAAAAATTTAAATTAACGATGTGTTACAAAATGCTCTTTATTGTTATCTACGCATTATTGATATTGAAATAAATGTTTTTTTTTAATGATTATGCGACCAAAAAACGATTATATTATAAAAAATTATGTCTCAAAAAAGATTCTGCTTTTTAAATTGTAGTACCAAATTTTTTTTGTGAAAAAATATCTGCCTACAAAAATATACCCTTAAACATGTTGCAGGCTTTTCGTAGATCGGCTCACAGGATCATTTTTTCAATAGTTAAAAAAATATGTACAAGACAGAACAAAAGCCGCTTTACAATAAGATAGCGGGCTGCGTACAACTGGGAAGGACCGCAGTTTTCTTGGGATATTCTTCATATTTTCTATGTTTCATCTTTCGTTTATCATTTATTTCAATCCAATATATAATCCCTTCAGAGCAATAAATAATGCTAAGGGTTGCTAGTGTATTAATTTAAGTACCTACCGAAAAATATAAATATGAAAAATCTTTCTAGTAGCCGTAGTACATTTCCTTGAGTGAATATCCTAATTGATATAATTTCGATTCTAGAAACGGAATAACATATACAGTTGCAATTGTCACAACACGAACACAAATAAAATATTTTTTAGTTGTGGCTAAGCATCATAGAGTCCACTGGTTTCATCCATTTGTGCTCTAATGCAGAGCTCCGCAACCTTTTCCCATCTACGGCACACCAAAGTACTTCTTTGGATTCTACGGCACACCAAAGTTCTCACCTTGAATACCGCGGCACACCAAAAGCCAAATATAGATAATAATTTGATAAATTTTACTTTTTTTAAATTTCATCTAGAACTTAATAAAGCAAGTACCACGTTGTATGTCTACATAAATAGGCGATAGGCGCTGGGAGCTTGAGGACCGTTGTAAAATTATTTATTTATAATATTGCCTTATTTGATCGCGGCACACCTGTATCGGCTTACGGCACACCAGTGTGCCGCGGCACACCGGTTGCGGAGCACTGCTCCAATGCATGCTCTTACTTAAAAAAAAACAACGGTTTTCTCCCCTATTATAGTATATTATGATATAATCCCGAAAGAATGTCCTCATTTAGTTCAATGAAATTGGCAGATCATAATTTCACATATTGTAGAGCTTAGTGATCATAAAATATTACAATTCTTCGTCATGTAGGAGTAAATATGAGATTTCTCTATCAACTTATTCTACTGTTTATATTTATGAAAAAAATACTTTCATTGATATGTTTTTTTAAGGTGTTAATATTTTTCCAATCTATCAAGTTTTCATAGGCTTTCCCCTTGACTGACGCGTCTATTTCTTCAATCAGTGACCCGAATACGCTGACCACATTACCGAATTAGGCTCCAGAAGTGAGAGAGGCGATCAGCGGTGAGTTATCGGGGCCGTTAGCGGCTATTTTAGCAGAAATGGGTCAAGATAATTGGGTTTGTATCAACTTATAAAGGAACTTGTTCGGGCCACACGGAAACCGCAATGCAAGCAAACCATTAATGAAGACAAACTTACTGAATTGCTAAGTGACCGAGTGCTCATCGTGACCGATTGGTTTACCTTCGATTGCCACATACAAACTATAATCGGTGAGTAATGCCTAGTGTCGAATACTAGGCACTTACGGGATTTTCATTACTATCAACATATATATACTATAGTAAAATATCCGCCCTCTAGCTGAAGCATATATTTGTGACAAACTGCCGCCGCAAAGCTCTCTGTCTTGAATATAGTCGTTTATCACAGTAAACTTAAGTGGCTTAAAATAGTTGCAATGCAATTTATTACTAACTGCTCTCTAGTTAAAACACGTAGCCACCACATTCAGAAGCATAAATAACAACTAAGATCATAGTTTTAGAGACTATTTTGAGTTGTTGACATATTATAATAACAACATTAAGGTTATCAACTGACAACACTTGGTGAAATTGCAAAAGATAATTTTTAAGTTAATTTTATTAAAAAATTAATCAATTAAAAATATTTAGTTTTGATTCACATTTATTTTAACTGATTATATCCCAATTTATTGAAGATGGTCTCCAGGGAGGCCGAAAAATGGTCATATTATACTTGTTTAATTGTAATTTTGCTTAAAAATTATCATCTGCATGAAAATAATCGAATATCTTAAGTACAATATATTTTTTCATCATGTTCCTATTCTATAGTATATAGCTTTAGATGGTAATAGTTTGAAAAGCTGACTGCCAACTCGAGTTTTCCATGCATCACAAATGCGAGTAATTCTTCTTTCATCCATTTTCTCAACGTGAGCATATTCCACTATTGTCTCCATGCAGAGCTCCGGCTACATTATATAGCTTGTCATAGCATTATCCAGTCATTCCATTGTCAAGATTTTATAATATCTCTGTAAATCGACGACACATTTTACACAGACAGATGTGCCGAATAATGTTTTATTTATGTGAATAGTTTTTATGAAAATTTCATCTTAAAAAAAAAACTGTAAAACATTGACAAGATTTCACATGCACCACAGCAGCTGCTTTTTTAGTACTAAGTATCACAAAAGGGAAATAAATTCTTATCTTTAGATTGCATGATGCTTGTTTTTTGACGTACGACTAAACACTGTATGTGGAATGTTTTGATCCAATAATGCTCATTCACAATAAAAAACTATGTTGAACAGTGGTGTTGAGGGTATGATCACTTGTTTGATAGATTTCGAACTAGAAATAAAATATGTAACCAACTTATCTACTCGTTTGACTAAATATCATGATATAAGTATGTGACTCACATTGAATGAGCTGATTTTTCTTATTAAGAGCGTAAAAGCATTACAAAGCAACAAATTAAGGGTATTTTTATGTGTAGACTTTCGCTCATAACTGCCTGAACTGTTACCCTGAACTGAACCCAAACGACACGCAGTAAGCAAAAGGTATCATCTTTTAAGTAAGTCATGTCATGTTTTAACTCCGGTCTAACGAAAATCTTCCTTAAAATGTGCTATTGCCGTTCATCTATGCTATAGTTGATCTGAGACCATATTATTTACGAATATATTGAGGGCCATTTCCAGCCCCCGAGACATGCCGCAAGTTTCTCTGCAGTATGCAAAGTGGGGACTCGATTGAAACGTCCACTTAGCCACCTAATTACTGGACAGTAGAGGGCCTAAAAGGGACCTAATTGGATATAAAAAAGGGTCGGGACAGACCCCGGGAAGAAAGACGAGCGCTAATTGTCAAGTTTGCTGCGGAATTGAAGTGAAAGGATCCCGTGAAATTGTTTCTCTTTGTTACGGTGGTGTATTGATTGAGATCTTTTATTGTTTTAAATATAATTAAACAGTTTTATTTGCATATAATTTAAATAATTAAGGTTCAATACAACCGAAACTGTTTTATTGTTGTTTTTTTTTAATGACGTTGCACTTTTGAAACTTATATTGAGACTCGAATAAAACTTATAGTTTTAAAAAGCTTTCTCAACATCTTGTAACTAGTTTTTACTTTGGCTTGATTGAAGTTGTTCCATTTTTAAAGGATGGTATTTGAAAAGTTTTTCCAAGTCTGTACATAATAGTTTATTAAAATGTTAGTAACAAGAATGACTTTTAAATTTTTTAACAAAATATTTGTCTTGCTTCGATTCCTGCGATTTTCTATGTTTTTATATGAGTTTTGTCAATAAACATTAAGGACACGAGCTTTTTGAAGCGTTAACAATATAATGTACAATAACTTGAACATTGGATGAATCCTTATTAATAAACATACTATTTACGACTAGCGCCATCTATAAGTAATACGTATCAATAATATTATACGTGTTAATTTCTTGACTTGGCAGACAGTGAAAATGGCCGAGCGGCTAGCCTGGGTAATGAAATGAACATTGTTGCAAAGGTTCGTGATTCGAATCCCAGCGTCGGCCATACAGTTTTCTCCGATTTTTTGATGAGAGAATTGTTAGATAAGATGACGTTTGCTGTGGATTTGAGTATCAGTTGTTCAACTTGAATGTTTTGTATATTAATTAATTTTTTAATTTTTATTAGAATATTATTTTATTATTTCAATATTCTAATCTACTTTTATAGATCATTGACTATATTACAATATTATCATTACTTAAATATACATATACTATACATAAAATTCTTTTTTTCAACGCGTCAATCCAAGCACAAAAATAACGGCAGAAGCGGGATGCGAACCGCGGACCTTGGAAACCAACATATGCCCAGGTGTTCATACCGCTCGGCGAATCACGCCATTACTGTGCCCAGACTGACTGCGGTGAAACTAGTATTTATAGCATTGTTAGCATCGTACGACAGATGTCGCCATAGTATATATTCAAAGTATGTATATTTTTATTATTATTCTATCAGTCTTCATTTATTCACAAGCTTAATATTATTACTTTCCGGCAGTCTATTTATTTTAGTAAGTACCACTCGGGTCTCGAACCAAACTATAGACTGAATGGATGTGAAACGACTACTTATAGTTCCGACTCGGACTTTATAACCAATCATTTACCTGTGTTACTGATGGATAATTTTACCTTCTTGATATTGTCTCAAGGAGACATTATTAATTAATTTTTTAATTTTTATTAGAATATTATTTTATTATTTCAATATTCTAATCTACTTTTATAGATCATTGACTATATTACAATATTATCATTACTTAAATATACATATACTATACATAAAATTCTTTTTTCAACGCGTCAATCCAAGCACAAAAATAACGGCAGAAGCGGGATGCGAACCGCGGACCTTGGAAACCAACATGTGCCCAGGTGTTCATACCGCTCGGCGAATCACGCCATTACTGTGCCCAGACTGACTGCGGTGAAACTAGTATTTATAGCATTGTTAGCATCGTACGACAGATGTCGCCATAGTATATATTCAAAGTATGTATATTTTTATTATTATTCTATCAGTCTTCATTTATTCACAAGCTTAATATTATTACTTTCCGGCAGTCTATTTATTTTAGTAAGTACCACTCGGGTCTCGAACCAAACTATAGACTGAATGGATGTGAAACGACTACTTATAGTTCCGACTCGGACTTTATAACCAATCATTTACCTGTGTTACTGATGGATAATTTTACCTTCTTGATATTGTCTCAAGGAGACATTATTAATTAATTTTTAATTTTTATTAGAATATTATTTTATTATTTCAATATTCTAATCTACTTTTATAGATCATTGACTATATTACAATATTATCATTACTTAAATATACATATACTATACATAAAATTCTTTTTTTCAACGCGTCAATCCAAGCACAAAAATAACGGCAGAAGCGGGATGCGAACCGCGGACCTTGAAACCAACATATGCCCAGGTGTTCATACCGCTCGGCGAATCACGCCATTACTGTGCCCAGACTGACTGCGGTGAAACTAGTATTTATAGCATTGTTAGCATCGTACGACAGATGTCGCCATAGTATATATTCAAAGTATGTATATTTTTATTATTATTCTATCAGTCTTCATTTATTCACAAGCTTAATATTATTACTTTCCGGCAGTCTATTTATTTTTAGTAAGTACCACTCGGGTCTCGAACCAAACTATAGACTGAATGGATGTGAAACGACTACTTATAGTTCCGACTCGGACTTTATAACCAATCATTTACCTGTGTTACTGATGGATAATTTTACCTTCTTGATATTGTCTCAAGGAGACATTATTAATTAATTTTTAATTTTTATTAGAATATTATTTTATTATTTCAATATTCTAATCTACTTTTATAGATCATTGACTATATTACAATATTATCATTACTTAAATATACATATACTATACATAAAATTCTTTTTCAACGCGTCAATCCAAGCACAAAAATAACGGCAGAAGCGGGATGCGAACCGCGGACCTTGAAACCAACATATGCCCAGGTGTTCATACCGCTCGGCGAATCACGCCATTACTGTTAACTGACTGCGGTGAAACTAGTATTTATAGTATTGTTAGCAAATGAAGACTGATGTCGCCATAGTAAATATATTCAACTTTGAATATATATTTTTATTACGATTCTATCAGTCTTCATTTATTCACAAGCTTAATATTATGGCTTTCCGGCAGTCTATTTATTTTAGTATTCGCGGTTCGCATCCCGCTTCTGCCGTTATTTTTGTGCTTGGATTGACGCGTTGAAAAAAGAATTTTATGTATAGTATATGTATATTTAAGTAATGATAATATTGTAATATAGTCAATGATCTATAAAAGTAGATTAGAATATTGAAATAATAAAATAATATTCTAATAAAAATTAAAAAATTAATTAATAATGTCTCCTTGAGACAATATCAAGAAGGTAAAATTATCCATCAGTAACACAGGTAAATGATTGGTTATAAAGTCCGAGTCGGAACTATAAGTAGTCGTTTCACATCCATTCAGTCTATAGTTTGGTTCGAGACCCGAGTGGTACTTACTAAAATAAATAGACTGCCGGAAAGTAATAATATTAAGCTTGTGAATAAATGAAGACTGATAGAATAATAATAAAATATACATACTTTGAATATATACTATGGCGACATCTGTCGTACGATGCTAACAATGCTATAAATACTAGTTTCACCGCAGTCAGTCTGGGCACAGTAATGGCGTGATTCGCCGAGCGGTATGAACACCTGGGCATATGTTGGTTTCAAGGTCCGCGGTTCGCATCCCGCTTCTGCCGTTATTTTTGTGCTTGGATTGACGCGTTGAAAAAAGAATTTTATGTATAGTATATGTATATTTAAGTAATGATAATATTGTAATATAGTCAATGATCTATAAAAGTAGATTAGAATATTGAAATAATAAAATAATATTCTAATAAAATTAAAAATTAATTAATAATGTCTCCTTGAGACAATATCAAGAAGGTAAAATTATCCATCAGTAACACAGGTAAATGATTGGTTATAAAGTCCGAGTCGGAACTATAAGTAGTCGTTTCACATCCATTCAGTCTATAGTTTGGTTCGAGACCCGAGTGGTACTTACTAAAATAAATAGACTGCCGGAAAGTAATAATATTAAGCTTGTGAATAAATGAAGACTGATAGAATAATAATAAAAATATACATACTTTGAATATATACTATGGCGACATCTGTCGTACGATGCTAACAATGCTATAAATACTAGTTTCACCGCAGTCAGTCTGGGCACAGTAATGGCGTGATTCGCCGAGCGGTATGAACACCTGGGCATATGTTGGTTTCCAAGGTCCGCGGTTCGCATCCCGCTTCTGCCGTTATTTTTGTGCTTGGATTGACGCGTTGAAAAAAGAATTTTATGTATATTTCTTAGATCCACATATCAAAATTACTTTCTTTCGAAATGTTGCTTTTTATGACTTGAAATATAAAACTAGCTTGTAAATGTACGTTCAAAACATGAGCTCTCATAAAAATGAATATGGTGAGTATGATATTTATTTTTAAAATTATTTTATGATTTTTTTACTAAGCGAATTGGCTTAGTAAGCTTCATAACGACCGTGCTGAGTGTACTAAAGTAAGTACTAAAGCTATTAATTATTTAAATAGAAATCCTCAAAAATAGTGTTATTAGAACTAGGACCTTTCGCTTTGAAAACAAACCCATTACATCGACCCCAACCACGTTATCCAAACACATATTTATTATTTACTACATTATTTATTTACGAAAATGTTTCAGTCGCGTGGTAATGACCACGGAATTCTGAACGGAAAAAGAATATACCAGAAACATTCAAAAAATAAAAATCATTTCCTACCCTGCTTAATGAGCGAGATACATTTTTCACAAAGCTCTGCGCACAAGACGCTAATTGCACTAAAAATGAAAATTCACTGCGACCGATTAGCGCGCTTTTTCACTTGCGTACGGAGCTTTTACCACGAATGGCAATGGATTTTCTCCTGAAAACTGCCCTCTATTATTACAGTACGAAGGTTTGGTTTTCAGTGCGGCCCGAACTGTGGGTCAGAGCGGTCGTGCGAGGGGTGTCTGTGTTTGTTGTTCGTTGAAAATTCGCGTGTTTGATCTAATCGCGTGATTTTACTTGAAATAGTATTGACTGCAATGCCGATGGCGAGTAGTTTTATGTTTAAATGTGCGTGTTGACGATATACTAAATAAGAGTTTTTTCTGTATGCTTTAAATATTGATTAAAATACACAAATAAAAATATATTCGAAAAGAAACATTAAAAAAATTTATATGATTAAAAAAACATAATCCTTGGAAAAAACAATTTTTTACTAGTTTCAAATATACGGATTACTTTGGTAAATTTATTTGAAATCAAGGATTTAAAAAAACTTGATAATTTTCAGCCATTCAGTATTACAAGTTATTTTCATTATTAATTTATTAAAAAAAAAGACCTTTATAATTACTAAAAAAACCCTATAACACTATTGTATTAAATATATTCAATATTAAAAATCAACTTTGAGAAATAATTATTTGACAAATATTATTAAATAACATAATATGTAGTGATACCTTAACAATCAACAATAAAAATGATTTAATTTTTTTATGAGTTACTGAGTTTTGGATTAGCAGCCAGGCTGTGGTTCTCCAACATTTTGCAGAGATGATTCGTTACTTATAAAAGTAAAATATCAACGTGAGTTTTTTTTATAATTTCAATATTTTATTTTATTGAAAACATTACAAATAACTTATTATTTATACATTTGTACATGCACATTGTTTTTATCAACCATATTGAAATTATTTAGGTAACCAATAATTATAAATTTAAAAAAATAGACGTTTTCGTAACAATAAAAAAATAATTAAAAGCAGACTAGCAACTATATATTTCTTAAATATTTTTATATATTTACCCAGCATATTTTTAAGTATAATATGTACAATTGTACATATTATTACTTTTCTACTGTAAGTACTCATGACTAAAACGTGCTGGGCAATTAGGTTTTTAAGATTTCAATAGAATTCAGAAAAGTTATTGCAGGATACCATAAATAATCTAAACTTTTGCTCGCACAATATTCGGCCATATATATCATTAAATATTCAAAATGTATTCGGTGGAACACATGGAATATCCATGATATCACTATGTGAGCAAAAATCACTAATTTGATGCACGCACGTAGTGTACTAACTTCATCTCTACTATTAATTATTATAGAATAAGTTATATTGTCACACGGTATTCTGCGCTGTAGAGTCACGAGAAGGCCATCAAGTATTTCTTTAAAAAAGTAGATTTTAGTAGCATCCAGTGACGACGGGAAAGGGTGGATTTTCCATGTGGAAAATTCCGGTGTGTCCTGTATGACACATCTGCTTCAAAAACGGAGCATGTGACTACTTTAATCTGGTTTATTATGATAAGCCTCTGTCTTAAAAATAAGTGCAGCCTGCAATCGATCATGGCGTTCATATGTCATGCTTGAAGTATTCTTAAAATTGACGTAAGGTTGACGTAAGAGCTATTTTACTGACTTTATCGTGGTTTTACTTCTTCCGATCTCTCTCTTGTGATTAAGCTTCCACCTGCTACATTGTTAAAAAAAACCTTGCCAAACTATTGACTTTTCTCAATAAAGGAAAAAGGTTTTTCAATCTCTCTAATCCCAGAAATAGTTTTTTTTTAAATATTGTTAAGACGCCTTACAACTGTAATATACTTATACCTTGTCAATGATAAGCTCCCAATTCTTTGGAAATAATTCACTATTGAAAGTATATACTGGAAAAATTAAATAGAAAAATAAAGTACAAGACAGTTAAGAATTGAAATGTATAAACAAATTCACAACAAACATCATCTTATATTTCTCTCATTAATAATTTGAAAAAAAAAAACTGCATACCCTAGGATTTGAAGAACAACTTTTGTAATCTATATTTATTATGTACTTAATGTAGGCCCACGGCCACTTGCTCTGGTCACTAAGTCGAGAAATTAACACGTATTGTATTATTGAAACGTATTATTTCAAGATGGCGTTTGTTGTAAATTTAAATGTGCTGGACTTACCTTGTAAAAAAAGATACAGGATTGCCGCTGTCCATTGTTGTTCCTATCACTGGACGTAGAGATGAAGATGACGCGTACAAGACCATATGTGTCACAATGCTCAATCGTAAAGAAAGGTGATGATGGTATTTGAAGTTGTTGGGAAGTTACGTTATCCGTCGTTTTGTTAAACGTTTTAAACGCTCTAAAAGATCGCACTTCTTCACTAAATCTGTTCGTCTAAAATTATTTTTTCATGATAAATATTAAAACAGTATACGCGGAACACAGTCATACAATGTCAAATCGTTTCACTTTTTGTAAGATTTATGTCCAATTCGCCCAAAAAGAAGTTTAATTTACAAAATATATTTTTACTATACAAAAATTTATCTTAGATACTATCGTACACTTATAACACTGAAGTAATACTGAGTTGAAGCCTAAGAAACAGTGATTATTGTTAAATTTATTTTAGTATACAATTATTTTATTATATTTAAATCACTCTACGTGTGTGATGTCATACATAAACAATATATTTAAATATTTAGTGATGTTTGCAGACGATTAATTTTATAACTGCATTCCCGCCATTTCAAATTCTCTATGACCTCATTACTGCGCTCTACATACGAGTATTCACAGAACTCTATTATGTCTGTTGTTCTATATAATTTGAAAGCATTTCATTTGTATTGTTAAAATATTAATATAATAAGCCGTCGTGCTGTTATTTACGAAACTGATTTAATATGTAAATATCCTGCGACGTTTAAGCATTATTAATGATCATTATTTGGCTTTATATTAAATATATGGTAAAGTAGTCTAAGTACCCACGAGTACATGTGGCGCTCCGCCATGACAGGCGTGTGGTCGAACAATATAGGGCTTGACTGCAATGCGTGCATTACAAGTTTACACGTTATCTTATGATTTTTTATATTTATTTACTACACAGAACAGAATTTCCAAGAAAAAAGTTTACAAAATAGTAAGAAACAGAGCATAGAATACACAATACATACAAAACATAATAAAAGATAAAAATAACATAAAAGAAGAAGAAGATGACACGTGTCAAAGATCTAAAGATCGAGAACAACAATACCATCGACAAAAGAGGAAAAGGATGTAAGAAAAGGAACAAGGTGTGCTGGTAGGCCATTTAGGAGCGCCATTGCCATAATACCAAATTGAGTGCTTGAAACTCCACAAGCATCAATTGGGATCAAAAACAATGGATGGCTACGAGCGCGGGTGTACTTATCTGGAACATAGAAGCTAAAACATTCAAGAATCCCAAGGTTGTGAATTGAGCCGCGAAGAAGAAGGAATGATTTGAAATGTTTGAGAGCAGCAATTTTCCTCCTTATGTAAACACATAAAGAAAAATAACGTAATATCGTCATAGATAAATCTCATCTGTGACTTGAGACTTGCTATTTATGATTTAAGCGAAGCACTTAAGCTTGCCAAACATCCATACACGGTTATTGTGTGACGACCAAGAACTCGCAGTTTCCAAAGTTCTTTCCTAAATGCCACCGGTAAGCTTTGGAATGCTCTTCAATCATCTGTGTCTCCTCCTTCCGACAATCTGGATCTCTTCAAGAAACAGATTTATATAAGCTTGCAATCTTCCCAACCCACAGACAAACACAACACACACGTTTTCAGAATGCAGCGTCCAGCCACCCTGGCTGGAGGTCATAGAATGCATTGGTCTCGACCGGTTGTGCTTTACATAAATTAAAGCATAACACAAAGACTAAATAAGAAATTGCAAGTTGAATTTAAATCTGCTAACATCATTCAACTCGTGAATAAGCATCATCCATTTTTACATGTAATAAATGTGAATGGGTAGGGACTTTCGTCTACCACCATTTTTAATTAGTAGAGTATGAACGAATTTCGTCCACCACCAATTTAAGTAAGTATATTATAACTGAAATCTTGAGTGTGGGATCGAATTCACACCAACTAGGTGTATTTCAAGAGTTTAGAAATCGTTAAAGAGCATTTTTATTTTAATATCGGTCGCGTATCGAACCCACGAGATTCGGCTTGGTAAGAAAACGCTTTACTTATATGAGATGCCCGTCGGGTATGGTGAAAATCATTAAGATACTTCTAAATAATTTATTATGAAAAATTTATAAAGGGAGCGGCAAAAAAGCTGACGGTTTTCGTCGTTGTTTTGATTTAAAACCGTCAGATTTTTTTGCCGCTTCCTGTATTTAAAATAACTGTCCGTTTTTTATTTGTACATTAATCAACGCACTGTTTATCAGCCATCGAGTGGAAAATAAAAAATAAAAAAAAATCACACAAAAATAGTCTTTTTTAATTTGCCACAATCTATTTTCCTTCGTTGAACTTATAAGTCGTTATCAATAATATTATTGAGCGCATCATCAAGGATACTTTCTTTTCATCCTGTGTTTAGCAGGTGTGCGAATGTAAAAGTCCAGCCCACTATAATCCAATACAGAGAAAATATCCCGGCCGAGTCTTAAGGTCTCAGACTATCAAAAACTTCCTTATACTACCTTTTTTATGTAAACACATACACCGCTTGGTAAAAAACCCTCCCTGTCCCGTCCTGTTTTTGGAGACCCAGTTGGGGACCCGTTACTGGACGCACGCAAAAAGCTACTTGTTGGAGTGTGGCTGAAGGCCTTCCCGTGATTCTAGGACCTAGGTGCATCAGTTAGGTGTCAAATAGACCTCAGTCTAAAGCTGCGAAATTAGTATACTACAGCGAGTCTCGAATTGCCTTCTTTGGTAACACGTTGCTAACCACGAAATACGTGGGAATGAATAAGGAAATGGTAAGGTACACATACAGGAGAATACCGACAGATGGTGATAGTGATACTGAAGTCTTATCTATGGATTCTATGATGCTTACCATGCTACATATGGTTAAGCGTTATATGTGGAGTGTTGATCCGTCAACGTCATAGTTTACAGCCCGACATTTACGCATCATCTTTATTATTACAGGAATTCACTATGAATGGGTAGTCTTCACGGGACGACTTTCGTCTTCCACCAATTTTCATTAATAGGCTTTGACTGACACAAACCGGGGAGTCTTTGAGCTCAGAAATAGTATTTTATTAATCTCCGTCGGGGACCGAACCCATGACCTTCGGCTTGCCAACCGAAGCATTGAGTTATAACCGCCGGCGAGACGTACACCACGAATACACAACTTTACCACATACAGTCTGTTTGATGCAGTTGGTCCTTACGTTTTCGGAGCCGATTTATTAATGAATAATAAAGTCAGTTATTGTAGTACCATAATCAACCAGATTTTTTTTAAGTGACATGAAAAATATGTCCCATTTGTTTAAGATGCAAGACTTCCAGCCTGAAGACTAATGAAGTTATTGGATCAACACTATGTACTACAATTAGCTCTCGTTAAAACAGTAAGCGTTATAGAGTCTATTAAATAGATATCCTCATCGCCATTTGACGGTATTCTGTTTTATGTGTTTACATAATGAAAGAGCTCCGCGATTGCCATAAGGTCACAAGTGCTTTACATATTGCGGCCCGAAATGACTGAAGCAAAAATATATTCAGAATTATTTTAGCATATTTTTTTAATAATCTGTTAAAAATGATAATTTTGAAAATTGTTTTTGACTCTTTAGTTTTATTTATAACCGCTGATCTTCTTTGATGATGAATCTTCTTTTTATATGCAGGTACTTAACTGTACTGGTAGCCATATGCTCTAAATTGCGAGTGGATATGCTTATATGAAATCAGCTATTAATTAATGTTCAAAATATAAAAACACACGCATTCAGCAGACAAAACTACGCTTCTTAGTTATAAAAATATTGCAGAGAAATAATAAAAACGAAGATTATAAAACATCCTTAAAAGAAAATGAACAAATACGCGAACGATGCTAAGATAACAGGTCTTTGGGGTAACTTCCCTATAAAAGAAAGTACTTTGATTTATCCTAACCTAACCTAACCATGAGTGTAATTTGCAAGGTAAACGCAGCCCTTCTTTCTACATTTTGATGTTAAAAAAAGTTGTCTTTTTCTCGAAAATCTAACCTAAATTAACACCCATATGCAGAGACATTTCATATAGTAGGTCTTAAATTAATAATTCGTATTCAGAACTACTTAATTGACATTCGGAAATGTCTCTGCATACGAGTGTAATTCACGATTCTTTATTTTATTTTTTTCCTTAAATGACATTACAAAATATATTACATTTCAATTCGTCATTAGAGTACATACTAAAATAAGTAACATAAGTGTGGCATTGTAAATGTATTGACATACGTAGTGTCAATGACCTCACACTCAGAACTAGTGTCGGGACACTCACGCAAATAGTTGGACTTGCAACAACAAAAACCATGTCATAAGTAAATCATGTTTGAAACACAAATAACACGGTATTATTGTTACAAAATCAAACATCTGAAAACATTGACTCAAATTTCGAGCCCTTAAAACAGTGTATGACGCGATCTTTCTCAGCATTGTGACATATGCGGCGCGGTGCTGGGTTGAGCGCACTCGACTACTCTTCATTAGACGCATTCTCTTGAGCGGTCAAAGAACCCCACTTCTCTCACTTACTAAAGCCTATCGATCCTCTGCCACCGAGTCATTGATTATCCTTGCGGGAGTGCTGCCGTTGGATCTGCAAGTGCAGGTGAGCGCCGCTATGTCGTTGCTTAGACGTGGCTTCTCTGCGGAGGTCGGGGGCACTTGTCTCAATCCTCCGCAGGGTAAGATCACGAAAGAAACCGAAAAAGAAGTAAGACTGGCGGCGCTCGCAGCATGGCAGAGCAGATGGTCGACCTCGCTCAAGGGTAGACACACATATTCCTTCTTTCCTTCTGTCCTCGATAGAATGGAGATGCCGTGGCTTATTCCAAGCCACTGGACTAGTGTAATTCATGACTGGGCACGGCAATTTTAAGGCTAAACTCTTCAAGTTTAGCCTCGTTGATAGTCCAGACTGCCCATGCGGCAGCCCCTTGCAGGACGCTGAACACGTTCTGTGGCATTGTCCAATATTAGATTTAGCGAGGCAAAGGCTCCTTAGCGTAATCCAACAGAAGTCTGGACCGGTTGGATATATCGATCTCATATCTACGGAGCCCAACTACCATGCATTTTCTGTATTCGCGGCGACCTTCGGCGAAGAAGTCTAAAAGTCCAAATTTTAACGTCTCAACTACTAACTTTTACACCCATGTGTGGTGTTGCTCACCAAAACCAGTTACTTGTATAACGAGAATGTACTCTGAAAACAATGCCTTGGTAAGTGTTCCCAAGGAGCGCAGGTACAAGGCGACCGGCCCGGGGGCCTAAGGCCCCCCAAAAAAAAAAAAAAACTCATTTATGCGTTTTTTTTACGATTATTTGTCTTATGTAATATGCTTAAATTCGAATCCCACAAAAATTGACAATAACTTAAAGGTAGTTTTAGAATTAATTAAATCGGTCAGATTAAGTGTGTTTAAATGCGCATTTAGGAAAGAAGATGATGTCGGTGGTTTGCGGGTGTAAACAAAACCGGCGCGGTAATCCGCTTACAAAACATAATGGCGACGGTGCGGCAAACGGACAAATATGTACAGTCCTACCCTGGACTAACGTGTACTCGAAATTATGTGTATTTATTAGAAAATTTGCACACGATGCAGTCAAAATGACAGTGGCGGATTAAGTGATTTGGAGGATACGTGCACATTTTGGGGCCCACTTTTACAAACGATAAAAATGCGTCAATAATATAATTATAGATTTTCAAAGATCTGTCACTGTTTCCTCAAAATCTAGACATGATATTAATAAGTGGTCAATATTTGTGACCTGTTAGGGAGATCGAGTAATAAGCGTGATGCTCCTGAGGATCATTAGATTTTAATTGGCGGCTTACTATCATATTGGTAGTTGTGAATGTAAAAGTGAAAATATATTATTTAGGTCACTTTTAAGCTCCTTAAAATTCCATCGCCTCAATAAAGCGGCTTCTTGCACTTGTGTGTTAATCGTGTTATAATTAATTTTGTATAAATAATACATTTTAATATAAAATATTTTTTTTACTTTTTGTAACACGAATCAAGTTGAACAGATGTTAATTATTAAATGATTGCTTACAAGAGTCTAAAAAATTCTTAGGAACCCAGTTGTTCGTTCACCACTACTAACGGTGCACTGAAGAAACAAAACCTTCAGCGTGTACCTTTATGTATGCGTTGATATATAGTATAAGATAAAAAATATAATGCCTTACAAAATGTGAAAATGGTCGTCTCACATTTTATCTTCTGATTAAAAATACCTACAATAATATACTCGGCGGCGGGAATCGACGTGAAATATACATACGTGATACGACTATATACATAATGTAGGTTCTCACCTGCGACGTGACTTCAGGGTACGCCTGTATTTAATCTTCACCGATCCGTCTGCTTTGAGGAGGAAGAAGATTAAACTTCCAGAACTTTCCAGGTGGGAAATAAAGCTTCCTTTCAGACCTCGAACCGTATTACACACAAGACTGTCAATTCCTCTTGTTAGGAAAAATGGTCCTTTTCGCATTTGTGACAAATCTGCAAATGATTATATAGCATCTTATAGTATTATTGTTGTGCATGATTGCTTCCTGAACCTTGCAAGTAGAAAATGTTGTTGTGTAAATAATGTACATAAACTGAAAAAAAAAAGTATACTACTCTAAAAGGTCTAATTTTAAAACACATTTGCTGAAGAAAATTCAATATTATATGATAATGTTGGGGTTCTGTATCAAAAAGTTACTTGATATGAACGACATATATTATATTTAATGAAGTGATAATGAAATGTGTATGAAAAAAAGAACATACTCGTAAAAGTGAGATTTTTTTAGGGAAACGAAGAGAAAGCGATAAAAAATATTACACGTCGAAAATCAACGAGATGTAGGAAAACAATGCGATCGACAAAAGAAGAAAATTATGTGGAAAAAGAATCGAGGAGAGCTGGTAGGCCATTTTTAAACACCATCGTAGTTGAACTGAACTTATTACTCGAAACTCCACAGGTACTAACTAAAATAGAAAATAATGGACATTAATCTATAGTAGTGTTAAATGAAAGAGTGTTAATACTGTTTGCAGATGGTATTAAGAACTAATTGTAAAAATTCAGAGAAGCAGTGCCCGTGCCAATGGCAAAAGAAAAGAACGTGATCCAGTTTGTTTAACAATTATTAAAGATCATACCTTTTTAAATAACCTAACTGTGATAACTAAATCAAAAAGTTGTTAAAGCAATTTATAAAAAATATAATCTCTCAAATAATTGGTAGGCGGATTCACAGGAATAAATCTTCTGAAGTACGGTTTTAAGCTTTTAAAATATATATATCTTTTGTCTTGGAAAGCAAAAGCTTAAAGTTCCACAACTTTCCCAGCAAGATATTACTGTTCATTCCCAACTGTCAAAATTATTTCTCAACAATTTCGCCGGGGATCATAATTTATTGTATTCAATTCGGTTACCCGCCTGAGGATTAATTATTTAAGAGGTGGCAATACTTGGAGCGTTCAACGTAAAGGAAATAATTCAATATTATGTAATTAATTTCGGAGTCAATAATTACTTTGTATTAATGTGGATTGCTTCAGTAGATTGGAATTAAACTAAGTCTCTTATTATACGTCTTAACGGCCTACCTTATGTACGAGAAACCGTTTTACTGATTTTTTTAAATTGTGTAAAATTACCAAATATCATCAGATATCTTTGTATTTTTTGTACGTTAATTGATTGAAAGGATTCTAATTCACATTCGCTTAAGCATTTATACGTTACACTACATTTTTTTTAGCTTTACCGAGTATCGAACCGAGATCTACTCTACAGTTGGGCGTAGTATCCACTGCAGCTAAAAATTACAGTGTAATAATACATTTTCTCAGTTATATCGGAAATTCAATACTATCTTCCTCTCCCATCGCCGTTTTACCCTTAAGGAAGTCTATTAATATTCTTCTGGGCCCTCTTTTATCGTTCTTCATGCAGTGGCAACATTAATCTAGACTAGGGGAACCCCGCTGGGTCTATCGCAGCAAAACACACTGAAAATAATCTGGCTGGGTGTATTATCGAAGAGATTTCCTGGTTTATTTTATGAAAGCGACATTAATCTTGACCAGCGACCATAGCATATTATATGATAGAGCTAATGTAGTTGAAGCTACATACCGTATAATACATTTTTCATAGAGGGTAGCCTTCTAACTATATTTAATAATAATTTGATATTTTATGGTTGGGGGATCAAATTCTCACCAACGGAAAATATTTCTAGACTTAAGCATTTTCATTTTAATCTCCATCGGAGATCGAACTTTTGGCATGGTAATCAAACGTTTTATCTGTAAGTCAATGCCATACTTTTTTACAGAATTTGAGGTAGTTTGTTTATTACTATATGATTCATATAGGAAGTATAAATAGAATGATGATGATGATATGGTAAACAATTTTACGAAAAGGTTAACATCATAAAGCCGCGGTGAAAGGGTTGGTTTTATTAAATTGAAAACAAAAAAGTTGCGGAGGGGAATTTAACTGACACCAAAATATCGGCAGGCAAAGTGACGAGTACATAATATGACGTATTATCATAATACATGGCGGATTAACGAAAAATGGATAATGGAGCGTAAATATAATACCGCCTTATTGAATTATCTTTATATCGTTTGGGGGTTTTGAATATTTTAACATTTAAGTGTGAAGCGTGAAGTATTACAAATAAAAAACGCATAATTTTTTATTCAAATCAAATCGATCATTCCATATTTACACCTTAACTGGAGTATATATGACTGACGTCACAAAGCTGTCTGCCGCTATAGTCGAGTACCCGAGGGCCTCAATAAAAGACAGCTTTAGTTTATGCTCTCCTGCGGCATCCGAAGAACGTATACCTGCCAGTTTCATACGTGTCTTTTAATCAAATATTGTATGAAAGACTTTCTTGTCCGCTCTCTCAAAATATCTTTATTTCTCAAAAGTCCAAGCCATCGTATCATCAGTATTCTTCACTAGTATATATTATCCTTTAAGCGCCCAGCGGCTTCCTTACGGGACCGCAGATTTGCGTTGTTCAATGCCCTACAGTCCCATACAGGAGTGCTAATGGTTCATTTCACAATCGGATTACATTATTTTGTAATAATAGTATTAAAGTAAGTTCATGGAAGAATCTATTGTGCGACGAAACATTACAAACATTGGCCTGCTAGGTTATTGAATGACGCAAATCTCCGGTCACTTACGGGACCGCTGGGCGGATAAAGGTTATTAAAAAATTTGATTATTAGGATTTTGGAGAAAATATTCATCACATTCTAAAAAAGGCAGCGATGGTGTGTGCTAGCGTGTTTAATTATGAAACGATTTCAATCCATGTTAGAGCCTTCAAAATTTGATCCTCATAAAACTGTAAAATAACATAGATGAATCCCACGCCACACACAAGATCTTATCTTTAAGTGGTGTGGTAAGCGAATGTAAAAAAAAAAAAAGAAAATAAATAAATAAAAGATTGGAATGTAAATTACTGTGTAAAAATGTATCTTTTTATATTTGATTAAATAAAAAATAAATAAAAAATGTTATAAAATATACGAAGAGCTTGATACCCACTAAGTGTGTTCTCCGGCATGCGTTTTAATAAAAAATATAATAATAATATAACGTGTCACACCGAAATCTTCAAGGAAAATTCATCGCAAAGATGTTACATGTCGGGATATTTTTGTAACGTCGGCAGTATATTTATTTTCATATATTTTCCTTATGTTTGGTTAACTGATTCATATCGCCATCTGGCGTGATTGACGGACTTTCGGTATGTTGTTATATTCGGAATAAATTTAAATCATATTTCTATTAAGTACGATATATGAATAAATGTATTGAAAATTCTGTAATGCCGAAAAATAATCTACACGGATATTTACAAAGAAAATTACGTAATATTTTTTTCTTACTCGTATTATTCGTGCTAGAAATAAAGATTAAGATTTAAATCGAATGTAGAACAAGAACGTGACACAAACTATATAATAATAAAAGTTAATACTGAATACTAGTTATTATGTTATCGACTTTTATAATTGGTTTGAAGAGTTGAATTTATATCACTTTTTTTTCAGTGTTATTTATTTACTGTATTTGTGTGTTGTATGTCAGTGCTCTATAAACACTTAAACAACTACTCCATATGTAGATTTTACAATAATATTATTTCAAAACAAACTATTTATAATTATATCTACGCAATCATGTTTCAATTCAAGACTTCAGGATATTCAGTTTTAAAAATTAACCCCCTGAAAGGCTTAAGAATAATTAAACTGCCTATTATTTTACTATAAAATTTAACATACCCAAAGTAAACAATAAAATAATTCCGGGGACTGTTGAGATATCAAATTGATTCATAGCCATACTAAAGAAAATTCTGTGAAATGATCTTTGAGTATTTACCAAAATAATTGATATTCATTATTTTTTTAATGTTACACATGTTAGCCCCAAATAACTTATATATTTTTCTAAAATTGTAAGTCTTTTATAAGTCCGGATTCAAGTAAATATAATTTATTTTTAAATACGACAGCTAAATTTTCTTGAGTAAATAAAGGAGTATTATTCTTCATGTGTTACGCTATCTACTATTTATGTTATAAAAAATGGTCACCAGGAAGCTCTATTATCTGCCAGAATGTACGCATTTTCCCAATTCATCTCTACATTATAAATTTTCGAACAAAATCGTTTTATTTGGTACTTTTGTGAATGATGAGAAACCGGAGCACAAACTGGCTCGGCTTTAATTTATGATCTGCTGAAGCTATACTTCAATTTGCAAGCTTCATGTGACGCAATTAAAAGATCTCTTTCCTAACGCCTGGTCGAAGTAAACTCATGTACTAACTGTGTTTATACAATAACGAATCTTTAAATTTCCTCGAACGTGCCAACTTGGTTGCAGTGGAACATTGGGTGCGCCGTCTGTAATTCGAAACCTAAGTTCCGTCACTGCCTTTTTTCATATATTTGTTATTAATAATCTCCATTAGTATATTTTTTATATTACCTTTAGATGAAGACCGCGAGATTTACTTTGCTGAAAATCCGTAATACGTAATACTGTACATATTTATTCCTAACCACGTTGAAACTTAATCTATATACGAATTGTTTATGTAATCACATATAGAAAAATACCTTGAGGTGGAGATTGAGAAATATCATCTATAGATTATATGACGCTTGCCATTTCCAATTATATACAACAGTGTTGATCCGCCAACGTCATATACTACAGCCTTAATATCTTCATAAATAACTTCTTTCAGATATCATATTTTTTATGGTGATTCACTATGAATGGGTGATGTTCACAGAATGACTTTCGTCTATTACCAGTTTTGATTAATATGCTTTGACTGAGATTTATAGGCGAGGCATCAACACATCAGTATTAATAGAGCTTATAAATTTATTGAAAATAATTTAAATTTTTAAAATATTTATTTATAATTAGATTTGGTGTGGTAAACAAGTGCTTTACCCTTAAGCTATATCCACCAGCAAAAAGTAAGTGAAAAAACTACTGAATCATCAATTGTCGATTGAGCAACAATATTGACCATTTTATTATATTATTTTACCGAAAGCTAGAAAAAAAGAATCGATGAATTCAAACGTTACGAAGAATATTTTCAATGTTTCATTTATTATAACGGCAAAGTGAAATGCATGCGTTTACAATAAATAAAAAAATGTTAAGATTACAGTTTTGAGTAAACAAGAAGATATTTTGACTTTGCGTGGAATATACAAGTCATGACATAATATTTTTCATTACTTCCTTGATAACGTGTCGGCTTATTGCCTCCATTATTTTGTTTCTTATTACGAGAGCCTTTCCTCAGAAAAATGTGGTGCCCGGGTTTTATTAAAAATGTACATTTTCATTTCATTTTCAGTTCCACACATCGCGCAAGAGAATGGTTTTTGAAAATCCACATACTCGCCTTCTTATTCCATATCCGATCCCTTGCAATAGCATAAGGCCGACGCTAATTGTCTACATAAAGTCCTCTGTCAAGTAAGTTATATGTATTGTTTTTGCAACAGTCAAACTCCAAGACGAGAGCCAGGAGCCTTAAAAATACAGTTGTAATATCCAAACGTTTGTGAAAGCTATTTCCTACCTTTGTACATGGATTTTATGGAATCATTAATATATAAATAAACAAATATTTAAGTGCATAATTTTCTTCACAAAAATTCGTAACATTCAAACTTTAAGCTTTTATTAAGTAAACATTAAGGTGATAATACTTGGTGAAACTGCATAATTATAATTTAAAATTAATTTTAATTAAAAAAATAACAAATGAAAAATATATAGTTTAACAAAACTAAATATTTTTAATTTTTTAATTAAAATTAAATTAAAATTATATATATTAATTTAGTTAAAAATATAAATGAACATGCATTTTGGGTGATAAAAACACCTTGCCATTGTCGCGTTTAAGTTATTCCATGAATACCACCACTCACAATAAGTCATAAAAAATAAAATATATTTTATTGTACTATTTATTTGATATACGTGTGTTTTAAATCTAATTTACTAATGTAAATCGCTGTGATACACTCTCCTTTACTTTTATCTACAATACATGTAACGGTGTTTGCTAAATACGAATAATATTAATATTCATTTCTATATAATAAAAATAATAATAAACTGTTCAACATTTTATGATGGGTTGTAAAAATGTAGCAGTACATACATGTATCCATATCATGTGCATCCACACACGTATGGATGAATTATATAAAAAGTTCACTCTTCGTACATTATACGGCCATATCGACAATCGATAATAAACTTTTAGTCTCTCATTAGTCTCACAAAATTACTTGGCACAAGATAAGTAATAAACATTTACAGTCCATAAATTTCTGAACACGTTGTCGAGGCATTTTATAGAGACATTAATATGACGTACGAGCCGAGATCCTTTCTTCGGGACTTCCCCAAATAGATACAGATGAGTTAGTGTTGCCCGTGCGAAGAATTTTATTCCCGTCCCGATATCAGCTGTCCCGACCCTCCGCCGATCCATCAAAAAACATGTTTTCCGAACCTCTGTGTTGCCACTCTGCCGATACGGAAAATATATAATGTATACAAACAAACCCCGGTTTGCGCAGCAATATTTTAACGCGGTTTCAGTGGGTTCGTTTTGAAATTGTACGTGTTTTACTAGACTATTATGATATAAAAATAAAATTCATATACAATAATTATTAAAACAAAATAAATGACAAATATAATTAAAATAATATTTACATTTTTTTTATTTTTTTATTGAAGGATGACATGTTCGACTACGTCGGGTAGCCATTATCGACTCAATTAGGTAAACAAGTGAGCGAGTTTATATAATGCAAGATGTAAGTAGGTGTGTGTAGATTGTGAGATAGGTATATGTTTAATAATGCGGTGTAAAGGAAAGCAAAGCAAAGCAATGTTTTTAGCATATAATCATGTTATTTCGGAAAACCCTTAAATTTCAGTTTGGCAAAAATATATTGTATGTTTGAGAGTCCGGTGATATGATATTATATAATAGAAGAGGACTTTATATTGTTTTTTTTATAATTATTAAAAATGGAAATTAGTACCTTATTAATTAATTAATCATAAAATATGCTAATTATTGTTTATATTTTATGGTACGGCGTCCTTTTGTTGCTTGTTCGATTAATAACGCTTCATTAATAAAAGTGATTAGTCTCACGTCTACAACAGGTGTTATAATCAGGATCCACTGTTTAATTATTGCGTCAAATTAATGAATTCTAGCTTCATAAATACATTCATCCATTTCATATTCAAGAAGGTGATATAATTAATATTTTTAAGGATACTGGGTGGATAATCATAATTTAATTAATCGTGAAAGCATTATTTCTCTTATGCTACACGATCGTAACATGACATGGTGATGGTTCGCAAATCTAAGCAAGTGTGTCTTTTATAATCCAGTGTTCCTGTTTCTCAACTGACCAACATCAGTTAGTTTACAGCACACAAGTTAAAGAGAGATTTTGTTTTTGTGTCTCTCAGCTGAAAGGATGAAGTTTGTAATAAATATTTTTTCCTCAAAATAATCAAACCTCATCGACAATCGAATGTTTCTGTTTTTACAATGTTTCCATGTTATATTCAAGCAGGTTTTTTTTTATATGAAAAAATTTGTATTATTTATCTTTTATTAAGCAAGAAAACCTTAGAAGTTATATATTTTTTAAGCACTTCATAATTAGAGCACATTTTTGAAAACCGTCTTTTATACTATATATTTGTTTTAATTATAATGTTATATATAATAATAAATAATAACTCATTTAATTATAATAAACACCAGTTTTTTTTTATCATTATTGGTTTTTATGTAATTGCGTAAATCGGGGTTAGTGTTTTTATATACATACAACACATTCGGGGACTCTTTTTTGCACGTGTATTTCGTCATGCGCGAATACCTACGTATGTAGATTTTTTGCGCTTCATGGTGATATTAAAAATATTGCCTTTTGTGTGTCTATGAAAGTAAATAATCCTTATTGGTGGTATATTATATAAATAACCGTTGCTTAATACCTTAAAAATGTATTGATTAATCGCCATTACAACAGCCACTATTGACATGGTTGTGGTAAATATTTTTAAGGATTTTAGTAAACGTTATTAAACCCTATGTTTAATATGCCGCAGAACACACCAGCTGTTTAACAACGGATGACAATAAAAGTCTTCCTAAAAGTACGCTCGTTCAGATTATTGTCAGTTAGCAAATGATAAGTACATTGTGGGGAACTATTTTTGGCTACTGTACAGAAGTACAAACTTATGAGAAGTATTGAGATTGAAGTCATGGGTTAAATCGAGTCGTTGGAACTGTCAATAATGTCTGGCGGTGAGGAATTATAAAACATAGTCTTGCAATATCATAGGTGCTTGGGCCAAAATAACGAATTAAAAAGTAATTATTTAATTTATTTATACATTTAATTAATATTTTTTTAAAATGTATAGCGAAAAATTGATATTAAAAAATAAGTACTAGTTTATAGTTAATAGTTAAGTTGTGTGAGAGTTCTAAGAATATGAGAATATTTACATCGTAGATAATAAATAGATGCTTTCGCAGGATACTGGGGATACGATGGTTTTCTTATGTGAGGAATGACTTAGTGTGGAAGCGGACTTCACTTTCCATACTAATTTTAGGTAAGTAATGAAAATGCACCTAGCTATGATATTTTCTTCGGATGCTACATGATACCATAAACTACTAGCTGTTTATTCTTCAGCCCCCGGGATCTCGAAGTTCTAGAAGCCCGTCATGTGAGTCTGCCAAAAATATGCTGGATGCTTTCTGCGATTATATGTTTTTGAATTCATATCGTCAGAAAAACAGCTTAGGCGCCCAAAGACTTTCCATAGATAAAGTGATATATAGGTTGCCTTGATTCACAACAATCTTATTAAAAAAAAACACGCTTGGCGCGCCTCTTTCCCATCGCATATTGATGTCCGAATGGGACACATCACAAAGAACGCTCACAAAAAAAAACATTTTTAACCCTTCATTTACTGACGGGACTTATAAGTCCCATACCACAAAATCCAATATTGATCGTTCATTTTGCTGCAGTTGTGCCCTGACGGGATATATAAGTCGGGTTTATAAAACTATGAAATATACGCTTATTTTAGAAAAAAAAAATTTTGTTCTTAATTTTTATCTATATCCTATCAACACTTATTCGTATGAAAATAATCAGAAATGTAAATACATGACTTCATAATTCAGTAAATAAAGGGTTAAAGTGTCTAAAGACCTTCCCGCGACTCTAATGCAGCGCACAGCGCAACAACAAACTGACCCCAGACATGTTTCGTTGATGTTAGTACACTCCAAGCGTGTAAGTTGTCTTTCGTGGTGATTGTTGCTGGATCGCAAGAAGCATGAGGATTAGTGGTCAGCCGCTGATGCGATTTGAAAAAGTAAAATTCAAGAAATTTGTTATGTTAAACTTTTGACACGGTTGTGTGTGTTGATGTGCACACTGGTAAACGCGCGATTTACCACCGAGGCACGTTCGTCCGCTTGTCGCAAAACGCGCGGATGACTTCCAAAACAAACCGCGCTGTCGTATCACGTTACACGTTGCTGGGGGCATCGCTTGCAGGGGACGCTTGGAAAGTTCTAACACGTTCCGACAACATGGCGGTTGCAAAAAAAAACCACACGACTCACACTCGTTGTGAGGAGTCACAGGAATTGGCTGCGAGCCAGACTTCCGTGTTGCATGAATAAAGTACGCGAGGCGCGAAAAACAGTTATCGGACACTAAAGATACGCAAAACTCTGCCGGCGGGTGTGGTTTAGATGTAAAACGCTTGCTTACCATACCAAAGGTCGTGAGTTCGATCTGCGAGAACGATTAGAAATTAAAAAAAATAAGCGACTTATAATCTGAAATTTTATCTCTATTTGTAATTTCGAAAAATGATAATACTGTGAGCGCGGCTTACGTTAGTTTATTTAAGTTTAGAAACATTGAACGCGAATCAAAAGAATGGTTGGGTTACCGTTGAAGGATGGATTGCCACCTGCCGCCTATAACGTGTCGTTGGTTGTGTTGAGCTTCCTGTTGAGACCAAATGGTCTATGCTTAGAGAGCATCGGGCTGGACATCGCCTCACATCATCCGCATCACACAGGAGGACAATTATGTCATCTTGATGATGCGATCGTTTAGATTATGATCAGTTAGCAACTAGTAAGTCAATTAGGAGTCCCATTTCTCTCGGTCTCGCTTCCAAAAAACTAGGTGTATTATATAGATCACGTCGGTATTTCAACGATAAACAACTTCTTCTTCTATATAAAGGACAAATCCGACCTATCCTTGAATACGGCAGTCACCTTTGGATTGGAGCCCCAAAATACCTTCTAAACTTAATTGACTCAGTTCAAAGAAGAGCAATTCGTTTGATAAACAATGACACCCTTACGTCTAATCTACAATCAATGGAACACAGACGTAAGGTTGGTTCTCTTAGTCTTTTCTACCGTTATTACCACGGTCGCTGCTCTTCGGAACTTAAAGAACTAATTCCTCCTGCACCCACTCACAGCCGACAAACTCGTCTTACACTTGCCGAACATCCATACACGGTTAATATATGTCGACGAAGAACTGGCAGCTTCCAAATTTCCTTCCTTAATGCCACCGGTAAGCTATGGAATGCTCTTCCAGCGTCTGTGTTTCCTCCTTCCTACAATCTGGATCTCTTCAAGAAACAGATAAATATACACTTGCAATCTCCCCAACCCACACACAAACACGAACACAACACACGTTTCCCGCATGCAGCGTCCAGCCTCCCTGGCTGAGCGTCATAGAGTGCATTGGTCTTGACCGGTTGTGCTCTCCTGCATGCGTTTACATAAAAAAAAAAAAAAATTTAAGCAATTGTGCTCATAGTGTAGAAATCCGTTGAAGCCGAATGTCCGCTGTATAAAAATAGGTTGAAAAAAATTTGTTTTTTTTTTACTTTTTTAAGCAAATTGTTCACATATACAAAACGTAACATTCCAGACTCCAACTTCATTCCTAACTTTTGATGGATAGTTTTATTGATTCTTTTCCGTTTGTCCAAATTCAAAAGCTAGGGCAGCGAATATTTCAATTTATTTAATAAAATACTCTAAATACATCTAATACTAGTAACTTTAAATACACAAATTAAACTACTATAGAGTTACGCAAACGCCAGTGTGGTGCGCCGAAGCGTACGCGTTATATCAGGGAATTACCTAATATGTTTACTATCGCTCCGGCTGGGTGCAGTCTATGAACAGGAAGGCATCATGTCTCAAATTGTAGTGCTAGCTAGACGTATGACGTGATTACCATAGGTCATATGTATTAACAGAACATTTTTAGTTTTTTTTTAAATAACTAGATTTTTTCGTCCAATATATCCGAAATACTTTAACGTGCCGGCGGCTATAGCTGAATGGTCAAAGCGTTTACTTGACAAGCCAAAGATCGTGGGTTCGATCCCCAACGGAGATTAAAAAAAAAAGATTTTTAATTGATTTCTGAGCTCTAAAATACCCTCGGTTGGTGTGAATTTGATCCCTTACCCGTAAAATACCAGTCAAAGCCTATTTATTAAAATTGGTGGTAGACGAAAGTCTTCCCATGAAGACCGCCCATTCATAGTAAATTTCTGTAATAATAAGGATGATGCGTGAATCTCGAGCTGTAGTCTATGATGCTGGCGGATCAACACTCCACATTCAGCGCTTAACCATTGCCTATGTAACATGGTGATAAGTGTCATAGAATCCACAGATGACGCTTAGTATAATAGACATTTAATAACAAGTAATTTTATTAAATGTCTATTAACCGTAGAGCCGACCCCAGCAGAGATGTGCTTCTCCACATTAGATGCACGGTGAGACGCCAAGTTGTTGCAAATTTAATATCACATCTGAAACGTCCAACGAATTTGTAAGACGCTATGTTGTAATATTTAATGGATTAATTCCCCATGAAACTTGCTTAATGGTTTGAAAACATACTGTTTATGTTGTATGTGTCCGGCAAAGGTTTCGCTTATTCAGTTTCATCGTTAAAGCTTGTATTGCGTAGTAGTTGTATGCAGGATTGTGAGGATTGCAAGTGTTCTATGTTAGATGTAAGAAAGAGAGGACATACATTGTATAAGAGTGGATTGAGATTTTTTTTCACTCATTCAAAGTCTACTTAGAGATTTTGAGAAAAATAGTAAAAAAAAAACATATAATATTTAATACCGACAAAAAAGTGTTGAATTAAAAAAAAACTTGAGTTTGGTTCTTCAAAAGATAAATATTTTTTTTTTTTTTTTTCTTTAGAAAAAGTATGTTTATGAAATAAAGAAAAAAAACGTGGCCTGTAGAAGAAGTTCTCTACCCGCCTTGGCAACTTAAGAGCGTCTTTTAATTCTATGCGTAATATCCGGGACTCGAAGCTTTACTCGAACAAAGTGCTGTCTATACTCGTATAGCGCCTGTATCGTCCCTATTCTTCTTTACGGCTGTGAGTAATGGCATCTCATCAAGTGTCAATACAACCGTATAATGGGTTTCGAAACGGATGTCCATGTAGAATATTGAGGGTACGATGGTTTCACTTCGTGAGGAATGACGATGTGAAAATTGGTTAAAAAGTGAAGGTGGATTTGGTTGGGATATATACTAAGGATGCTGCAGGATAGCAAAGACTACAGCTACATTTTCTTTAAGTTCTCGGGCTCTGAAAGGCAGGCCGTTGGGAACTATACAAATAATTCACTCGGCGGAGCTGCGGGAAGCAGAATGGCGGGGGTAGAGCTCACATGGAATGATGCGAAGAGAATGGTGACTAACAGAGCTTCGTGGTGGGAGTTTGTGACGGCCATATACTCCAGTTCTTCTTCGTAGTATCAATCCGGTGGATTGGTATGCAGCAACAGAATCTTGCATCACGATCTCCACTCCTTTCTGTCCTCCGCAACCCTCTTCAGCTCAGCATGAGAGCTACAACTCATGTCCTCGAACACTTGCTGCAAATACTCCAGTTAGAGGAGAGGAAATGGTTAATGATGTCATCATTGTTACAACATTTCAATGTTCAATCCTATTCTCATTTACAAGTAAAGTATTATGCGATTCAAAGTCGGGTTTCCGTAGACTTTTGAATTGCTCATGTGTCGCACATTCGACGATTGTTATTTGAGCAACTCCCCCGAGTTTGTCAGTCTGAGTCTAGTCCGCCCGAGCCTGAAATTAGGCCTGGGACGCTCTGAATAATGCGAGGAGGAACCAGGAACGCCCGCCGCATGGAAATTCGGCTTAATTCAAGTCCCACCCACGGCGGGAGGTGACAGTGCTTTATGAGAGAGATTCTTTAAAATTTAACGTGGAATAGTTTCAGCACGCGAGGCCGGTTTTTAAGCACTGCTTTTTTGTCGATTTAACACTTTTAACAATGCATGGAAAGTGCCGCGCTATTGTTTATACAATGCCGTTTGTTACATTCAAAATATACGACGCATATCCTAGTTGTAAAGCGCATGACCGTCATGTGAACGATTGCCATTTTAAACATTTTTTTACTCTTTGAAATGTGAATAAAAGATTATGTATATATTATTTCCCAGTATTTATTGGGTGACGACATTTTATGGCTACGTCTTTTTATGAAATATCTAAATCTATGCTAGAAAAAAGTAAAGCGCCATAACGGTGCTTTTCGAGATGCATGTAGAAGTCAGACTATTTAGTTTGAGGGTCAAGAGTTTTAACTTCTATGTTCCAGATAAGTACACCCGTGCTCGTAGCCATACATTGTTTTTGATCCCAGTTGATGCTTGTGGAGCTTCAAGCACTCAATTTGGTACAACGGCAATGGCGCTCCTAAATGGCCTACCAGCACATCTCTATCCTTTTCTTACATCCTTTTTCTCTTTTGTCGATGGTATTGTTCTCCTAGATCTCTATGATCTTTGACACGTGTCATCGTCTTCTTCTTTTATGTTATTTTTATATTTTATTATCTTTTGTGTGTATTGTAGATTTATGTTTGCTCTGTTTCTCATTTTGTATCTTGGACCTTCGGTTCAGTGTGACAAATAAGAGCTTCAGAGTGCTCAGAGAGAAAACGCGCTAACATCTCATCAGTCGGTCTATAGGCGAATGTGGAACTGGCTGGGATATGATATTTGGATGCTGCAGAAAAGCAGCTGCATTTTTTCAAGCCCCCGACCTTTACCTGCCCTGGATTGTCGATGGAAGCTGTTAACTAGGGAGAAGTTATGGAATTAAAATAATGATTTTAAGTTAGAATGTACAATTGTTATATTAGTTATATTCTAAAACTGTAAAGCTAGCAATTACGGGTTTGAAGCCAGGCAGTATTTAAAAATGTTTGTTTAAGCATAAAATTTATAATTAATATATTTCTAAGTAAGATTTATATCTTAAACGATTATATTATCAGCTTAGATTATTTTTCTAATAAATTAACCGCACTATAAATTCCACACTGAAGACATTTTTTTAAATTTGCATATTAATGACTTAATTCCTCACTGTGTAAAACCTCTCCAATCAGTAAGTTATGTCACGTGGACGATGCATTAATGCCGGGCTGAAGCCTAATGACGTTATCGGATCAATACTCCACACGCAGCACATGTCTCTCAATACAGATCCAGCAATTACAACAATTAATCATCACAGCATATAAAGAATATCTCTGTCGGTACAAATGGTATATTTGATTTATTTTAATAAAGTAGCTAAAAAAATGATAATTACGTAATTAGTTATAAAAAATAAAAGCAAAGTTTTGCGTGTCTTAATGACAGTCAAACAATCTGAAAGGTCCGATAAGCTTACAGACTTGTTTGCTTTTCAAAAACAAGACATAAAACAAAGATACGTAAAAAAGTATTTTTTTAACTGCTGTTATAATGTATAATAACTACTTAATTAAGTTATTTTTTTATTATTTATAAATGAGCTGTTATTATACATCATGATTTAAAAATAGTAGCAATTAGCTACTGTCGTTCTATTCGGCAGTACTAATTGCGGAACAAGCGAAATGTGAAATTCGAAATTCTCCAATTTCGAAATTAAAACTTTCCTCTCTCGTTTAGCAAGACGGGGTCTGTTAAGCCACATATTATTTCCCGCCGACGGAGAATTAAAGCCGCAACGTCCAGCGCGGCGCAAATGCCGGCGAGAGCGAAAAGGGCGGCTGAAAAATGGATTTCATGATTTAGGCGCGTTTGTTTTGGGTTCACTCCGCATCGGTTTCCAACCAAAGGTAGGGTGTGAAATATAGACAAAGACAATGAAATATTTATCGATTATAATATCTATCACGTCACTAGTCGAAAAATACTGGCAATACAGATTGCAAAGGTTCAGAGAACAAATTTTAATAAAATATTATATTTGTTTTATTATTATTTAAATATTTTTACAACTCACTTTTATATTCAACAATAGATATAAACATTTATAGAAAACACCTTCTTGTTGATATTTCTTTCTTCTATGTTCGGTAGAGATGGTGACCGTAAGGGCTCACTCGAACCGCAGACGGTATAAATTTTTCAAGTTCATTGTAGTTTACGCTGACCACTGGCCCAGTACCGATTTTAGACCCTGCGGTGCCCTGGAGCAATTTTTTTCAAGCGCCCCATATTATTTTTATTTTAAAAAATCTAAGAAACATTAGTTGCCCTCGGCGCTCCTACCTTATTCGACGCCCTGGGGCACCGACCCGCTTCGCCACCCCCTAAAACTGGCACTGACTGAGCCCATTTTTCTCCATATCGAGTCAAGTTCTTTTATTTTTATTTTTATTTTTTTATTTTATTTTATTTTCTTAACGGCCTAGGTCAATACATACGGTTATAAAATAGGAAATACAATAAATGAAATGGTAAAACAGAACAATATAATAGCTAAGACAATACATTTAGACAAAACATGAACATGAGTAAAAAAAAAAGATCTAGTACATTAGTAGAGGGATCTGCGAAATGCTGGAAGGTTCACCCCGAAAAAGTCCAAGTCACTAGAGGAGTTAACCAGTCTACACATTCTTAACATAGGAGAATAGAATCCGTAGTTGGTTTTGGATGTCCTTACATGTAGCAGGTCACTGCCTCTAGTGAACCGGGAGGGAACATTGAACGTAATTTCCTGCAATAATGTCGAGTCATCGATAATAGAGTTCATAATTTTAAAAATAAACTGCAAGTCAGTCACTGTTCTACGTCTCTCCAATGTAGATACATTAAGTCGCCTCTCTATATCTTCATAGGAGTAGCTACCTCTCTCAAGGCCGATCAGTCGTGCAACTCTTGACAAGAAGCGATGTTCGGACTGATTCAATCCGGTCGATATGAGTTCGATAGTAGGGAGACCATATAACGCTAGCATATTCTAGCTGCGGACGAATCAGAGAACAGTAAAGGACCTTGATGGAGCTCAGGTTTTTACAATCCTTAGTGATTCTATTGATAAAACCTAGAAGTTTAAGGGACTTGTTCACAATACTATCAATATGGTCGTGATAAGATAATTTACTATTTAGGGTGACGCCAAGGTCCTTTATAGTAGGAACATGAGAAAGGGCAACACTGTTGATGTTATAATTAAACTTAATAGGATTCTTAATTCTGGTGAAAGAAATAATTTTACATTTATCAATGTTAAGGTGTAGACAGTTTGAAATGCACCAGTCATTGAAGCGATTGATGTCATGTCATCTTTTCTTGACTTCACGTCCAGTTTTTCTGTTTCTCTGGTTAATTGATGAAATAAATAATTTTTCAGATAGATATATGCTTTATAATGTTATGTGGACTCGTATCAATTGTGTCAGTTAATATGAAAAGGAGATCTAGTTTGAGAAGTTTCTGTTTCTTTTCACAGACACAAACAAGTGAGACAGCGCGCTTCAGAAGTACTAAGTAAGTTACTTTACAAAAAAAAAATTAGTGAAAAAATATTTGAAATAAATTTATATATATAATTTATATTTATATATAAATAAGTAAATGCAGCTCATAAAGTTTATCCGCATATAATAACTTTAGTAAGACTTTATAACATAATTAAATAAAGGCAAAGCTTAGGGTGATGTTACAAACCAATCAGAAAGATTACAGATATTAGAGTAGTTTTTTTCATAGAAAACAATGAAAAGCATTTTTTTCACTTCATAATAAAATGTAAGCTTTAGTTTGAAATCTGAATTACACAAGTAGAAGGATTGATCAATATTTATTTTTCACTTCGATTCTAGAACGTTCCGCGTGGAGGTTCTTTCTTTGCTCTCAACTCTCTGTAAATTTAATTAAAAATACACTTTGAATTAAATTCAGCTCCGCAGTAGGTATTTGCTTTTGATTTTGCTGTAAAATTTGTCATAGAAAGTGATGAAAATGTAAATTGAAAATCTGATTATGAAGAATGCAAGGAAGCTGCAAATTATAGCATCGTGTTGATTTAATCTAGATTGTCACAGTAAAGTTATGTTGCTACCGATTTATATATATATCATCATCAGCCTGTGTCCGTCCACTGTTGAACGTAGGCCTCCCGCATGAGTCTCCATCCTCTTCGATCCTCCGCCTTCCGCATCCAGGTCACTCCCACTATTCTTCTTATATCGTCAGTCCATCTTGAAGGGGGTCGGCCAATGCTTCGTTTGCCAGTTCTTGGGCGCCATTCCAATACTTTTCTTCCCCATCGACCGTCGTCTCTTCGACAAATATGTCCTACCCATTGCCACTTGAGTGTGCCTTTTTTGTTGGGTAGCATCCACTACTTGAGTTCTTCTGCGCATTATATATATATGTATATATAATGTTATGTAAATATGAAATATAATCAAATAATGAGGTCACTGCAAATTACTGCTACACAGTAATGTTAGTTGCAATTATCTTACTCTTAAATTATTTCTACACCGAATGCTCCGCCAAGTATATTCTATGCATAGTTCTTACAATGAAAGCTCGTGGTTAAAGCATGGTAGGTCTATTATCCAATATTTATTTGGACGTTTGCTTATAAGTTTTTTTTAAGCAGATCGAATGAGTAGCCTGACGCTACCTTTAATCAATAATTTTAAAGATTAATGGCACTCATGCAAATAGCTAAAGTATGTATATGTTATTTAAAAATTACAATTTAGTTTATTCTATTATAATCTCTATCCTATTAATTATTCAATATGTAAAACTAATTATGTAAACTAAATATGGCATTTCCTCTGTAATTATTTCGTCTTATCGTAAATTGAATTATCTCCAGTGCAGTTAGCGAACAATCTCTTTGTGAGACTAATATCGGTACCGACCATTAATTAAAAACATTAATCAACTGAAAACTATTTCACAGGTTAATTATGAAATTCACCTCACCTCAGTGGAGGAATATTGCCGATAGGTTGAAACGCTGGACTATCGCGTGAGCAGTCCAAGAATCGAATCCCTGAAAAGTTTCATGATATTTATAATGTTTATTGGTCTTAATTAGCCTACAATTTTCTACCACAAGTGTGTGAGCTTGAGACTAATCCCTCACCTTTAAAAATCCCACTTCAATAAATTGTTCAAAATACTAGTTAGACTAAAGTTATCCCTTAAACACCACACATTCAAATTTATAGAACAGTTCAATTTGTGAAAGGTGAGAAGTCCTGAATGCAGTGGAACAATGTTATTATTAACTATACTACGAGTATATCTGCTCCATATATTACCCTGAATATATGGTTACCACAAATTGTTATTACAAAATTTTGTCCGCTGATATTATCCATGCCCTGTGAACATATATGGATCCCGAAGACCTCTAAGGCAAGAGCCCGGGGACTTTATGAGACGGCAGCTAAAGTATTCGAAAAATAATTGAGTTGTCAATGTCATCAGCATTTTTGTTAATCATTTTGTTATAAGAAACGGCTTAAATCATTAAATAATAAATACTCCAAATTTATTGGTGCTTCAAATGAGTCGTCCTCAACATAAACTAATTCGGTGTACCTTTATCGAAAAACATTTGTTATGTCTTTAAGTCAACAAATATATTATGGAATATAACGTGTGCATGATCAGGAGTCACATTATTAAGGATTCCAAAAATGGCTAGGTTCAAATAATTTTCGGATATTTGTACAATTGATAATTTATTAAAAAGTGGTATAATATTTTTTATAATCGAAAATAAGATTAAATGTTTTCTTAAAAAAGCTTTGCCGAAATATGCCTGTCTGTCTTCCAATATTTTTGTACATATCGAACGTTTTTGAATTTGAATGCCCAAATATGGACGACAGGATAATACGTTTTTTTTCAATAACTAGTCCATGTCATACACATCACCCTACTTTATTAAATCAATCGTTTTCTGGTTTCCAGGCGAGGTTTTTAGCGACTCCCGCTCGGCATTTTGTTATATAAATCCCCTCCGCCGTGGTTTATAGTTTATTGTTGTCGTAGGTATTACAAAGCCCGCCAAAAGGGATTTTTCCGTCAGGCAATGCTCCGATTTTCGTTACTGGCAATGTTTGCAATGGAAAAACGAAGTAACGGCCGATATATTTTTAAAAATGCCAACGTGACAGACAGATTGCGATTGTCCAATGTACCTAGGTAATTTATAAGTGAATTTAATTTAATTTTCTGTTTTCATTTATTTATAATCGTAATAATTTATCAACATAATATATTTGTTTTTTGTTTTTGTTGTTTTTATTGTTAGAGCTATAACTTATTATTCCTAATAGTGGTACCTCTTTATTAACGCTCTCTAGGAGAACAATTGCTACGGTTATTTATATTAATCCTTGTAGACCACGTAAGTAGTCCGTTGATTTGTTTGAATGTTATGTACATTTCAAAACCGTACTTACTGTTTATACTCAAAGTAAATTTATATGACGTTAGATTGCAATAATATTTTTACGATTTTCAATTGAAACACAAAGATTTTTCTCGAAATCGGATGAAGTTCAAAATTTCTCTTCGCTTAAATACCTATTGCCTCAATCGTGTTTCATGTAAATTTCCACTTACTTATATTTTAAATAATACATACTTGTATAAGTCTCGACGACCTTTGTGTGAAGATGTTCCCTCCTATATACAATCTGAATCTCTTAAAAAAGCAGATTAATAAACACTTGCGAATTTTTCGAAAACGCATAAAACCACTACTATCATTCCAAAGTGCAGTGTTCAGTCGACCCAGTTAAGCGTCAAAGAGTCTTTGCTGGAATCGAAGGATAGAAAACCTCTAATTGTGCTCTCCTGTAATTCTCAACATCCTTGATTCACGAACAATCCTCAGCTTCCCGCAAAAAACATTTTTTATCCATACAATCAGTTAAATCATGTATTAGTGGTATAAATTTCCAAGCATAAAAATATGAGATTTTCTTATATACGTGATAAAACGTAGATACCTTAAACGTATTATTCTGAGCACGTCGGTATATCACCGCTGGCAATCAGTGTAAGCTCACACATATGTGGTAAAAGGTAATACAAACATTGCTTCAGTGGTACGATTTGATATTACTTTGATATCTCGCTAAAACTACCAAAAATCTTTTGTGTTTCGCCGATTTCGCTAAAAACTAAAGTGCATCGTTTTTAATACATAAATATATTTTTTAAAATATATTTTCTGGATTATACAATAGACGCTTTTAACGGAATCACTTTCCTTGTCAAAACAACGAAAAAACATTTTCAATCAATATTTTCAGCCGTGCTGGATTTTGACCGCAACGTTATTTTATGTTTTCTTTGTCGTTTCACGGTACGATCGATAATGTTGTTTACAGATTAGTTCCGGGTCACCCTGTGCGAGGCTAGCGTAGGCCGCAATAATAACATCATAATGCGCGACATCAAATCCACAGCCTGGCTGACAATAGCGGCGCGAACTATCAATTTAACATGTCATCCGGCACTGTGACTTGTTGTAGAGAGAAAATACAATAACAGGGACCGCTTTCCACGGCGTATTATCTACAAAATGAGTATTTTCCAGAATCTCGGTTATTATTCTTTTGTTTTGCGTTATAATCGAACAGTTTAAAGTGGAATTGCCGTCACACGGTTTTAAGCCGGTATGGCTTAGAAGACAAAAATACCTTAGTAAAGGATGTGAGCTCGATCCCCATCGAACATATATTTTCAATTACCAATATTTCAAAGTCGTCAACCCTGAAGAAGACCCCAGCAATGGCGATCGACATATCGATACGAGAGATTCGCCACACACGGCCAAAACTCAAAAGCTACAATACCAAATCTGGCCGTGAAAACGTAAGAAGTTATATACATACATACGAGTACATGAGAATAGCGACACAAGATGATAGATACACCTCATATATTGGTTGCATGATGTTTGCTTTCTTTTAGTATAAATAAGCGTTGCATGCGGATTATTGGTCTTCTATTGTCAGTCTCAGCCCGGCATTCACAATTCATATATTTTTACGGGGAATCATTATGACTGGCAATAGTACATCGTTAGTGCGATTCTTGTTAGATTACTGAAGTAAACCAACATTGTGAGCGGACCAAAACATGGGTGGGTCACCGCCTGTTGCTAACTACGTGTCGCTGGCTGGGTTGAGCCAATCCAACTACAGCTTCCGTTTCTTCACGCCTACAGTCTTTTTATTTGGAGGTCGTCGGTAACCATATATGTTTTCAAGTCAACCTTCGGGTGGAAGTCTTAGGACGAGGGATTTACAGTGGAAACTTAAGAACTAAGTTGTGGTGATTTTTGGTGACCATACGTTCTAGGATATGCAATGGATATGGGAAGAAAACAAATGTCAGGAAGGGATCAAATTCCACACAAATATATTATTTTCTAAGGGGTATTTTCAAAACACAGTAATTGATTAATGGACGTGTGACGTCACGCAAATCACTCGTTATTAGCGCAAAAAGGTCAAATCTATTTTTGTATAAGAAGTTTATCAATCTAAAGAAAACGCTCTGATTTAACACTGCATTTGAAATTAATCTTGGTTCTTGGTTCAGGTATTAATAAAGTCTCTTATTTTGCCGGCGGCTATAGCTCAATGGTCAAAGCGTTTGCTTTGCAAGCCAAAGGTCGTGGGTTCGATTCCCGACGGAGATTAAAAAAAAGGGTTTTTAATCGATTTCTGAGCTCTAAAATACCCCCGGTTGGTGTAAATTTGATCCCTCACCCGTAAAATTCCAGTCATGGCCTATTAATTAAAATTGGTGGTAGACGAAAGTTGTCCCGTGAAGACCACCCATTCATAGTAAATTCCTGTAATAATAAGGATGATGCGTGAATCTCGGCCTGTAGTCTATGACGCTGGCGGATCAACACTCCACATGCAGCGCCTAGCCATATGCACCATGGTAAGCGTCATAGAATTCCACAGATGAGACTTCAGAATTACTATCACCATCTGTCGGTATTCTCCTGTATGTGTTTATATAAAAAATATATATTATAACGTTTTGTTATGTAATAAACTTTATAACAAACTCGACGAACCGTTGCTTTTCTAGAAACATAAATAATTTAATATATTATGCTTAGTTCAACTATGCATGCAGATTAATTCAAATACTGTAGACAAAATTTGCATGTATGAAAACACAGGGTGGATAAAAAGTATTGTCAGCAAAATGTATGGATTTTCGACACTCACAAATTTCGCATAAAAAATAATTATTGTTCACATTAATAAAGAAGATTGATAGACAAGTTCATAAGTAATCATTTGTTGCGTAATTCTCAGTCATGAGTGACACGGCTACAAAGAAAATTGTTAGCAAACAAAAAATAATGCACTTACATATAATGAGTGCCGAATTTGAACCATGTGGCGCCCTAGGGAAAAAAACTGGCGCCCAATGTTATTTTTTCTTGTGCAATATAAAAAACTAAGCTAGTTGAGTCGCCTTCACCGCCTTTAGGTCAATCGGCGCCCTAGGCAGCCGCCCCACTGCGCCACCCCCTAAAACCGGGACTGCATATAACTTTCAATAATGAGAACACAGATTAGTTTAGTCAATATTTTTAACAAACTTATTATGGAAGCTGCTTCTTTATACTGTCAGAACTAATGCTTCCTTTTCATACATTCACTAATGACATGCGTGAACTTTTATATACTCGTACTATACTATATGCATTTGCAATCTCACCAACCCATACACCGTCTACCACTTTGGCTGAATGTCATAGAATACACTGGTCTCCACCGGTTGTGTTTTTGAACGCACAATTATATATATTATATTAAAAACATATTTTAATTACGAATACTGTGTACACCTTTGATTTACGAGGATACATAACACTTATATCCCATTATAAATATTATAATTTTAAAATGATTTTTATCCTGGCGTTATAACAAAAGCCGTAATGCAGCCGTATAATCGGGTTCTTAGATTATGTGCCTGCTTAGAATATTAGGAGGATGGTGGCTTAAACTGTTAATGAATAACAAAGTGAGGAAGCTGACATTATACTACGACGCTTTGTGAGTTGTCATTTTAACACTTTCTTAAAAGAATATTCGAATCTTTTACTGTCCGTTTCACATATGTAACATATGTTCACCACAAATTGCCACCACTCAGCTATGTCAGTTGCCACTGCCCATGTCTTGTCCAAATAAATATCTGCTGCCGAAGGTCCACGTAAGAACATATATGTTTTCCCGACAACCTCCAGAGCAAGAGCCTGATGACTTGAATAGACGGCCGCTGTAGTATCCGAGGCATATTTTGTGTGATTTATTAATGAGAATTTTAAAAATACCACATGATTATTACAATGCTCGTTGTGATTTTTAATCATATGAAGTGACGGATAGACCAACGACACACGATAAGTATCAAGCGGTAACCTATCTAAGTTTTGATCCGCGTCAAATGTTGTGTAACTTCGGTGATTTTACGAGAATCACTCTGTAATATTCCATAGTCATTGGATTTAACAAATTAAAAACGTAAATCAATTAACGTATTATGTAGACGTAGATTTTTTAGGAACGTAACTACATTTTACCCTTAAAGCAAAACTGTGATGTATTTAGAACACGCTCTTTGTGAATATATTAACACAGTGTCCATTCCATTACCGTGTTGTTTGCGAGGATCCAACTATCCACTCAAACCGAGGGATCACTGCACGGACTAGGAAAATAGTGTAGGTACTTCATTCATTACTCTAATAATTTACAATCCATTGAGCTTCAGTTTGGACGAGATTGAATCTTTCAGGCAGATACGGTGACCATAATTAAAACAAAAATGGTTAGAAAAAAACTGTGAAAATTAAAATATCACCATCCAGTGATGAAGAGATTGTATCTTTATAGTTAATAAAAAGTAAAGAATAGTCTGTGTGTTGTACGATGCTTATAGTTTTTTAAGAAATGCCGGCGGTCATGGTGGAATGGTCAAAGCGTTTGCTTTGCAAGCCAAAGGTCGTGGGTTCGATCCCCGACGGAGATAAAAAAAAGATTTTCAATTGATTTATGAGCTCTAAAATACTCCCGGTTGGTGTGAATTTGATCCATCACCCGTAAAATGCCAGTCACAGCCTATTAATTAAAATTGGTGGTAGACGAAAGTCGTCCCGTGAAGACCACCCATTCATAGTTAATTCCTGTAATAATAAAGGATAATGCGTGAATCTCGGGCTGTAGCCAATGACGTTGGCGGATCAACACTCCACTTGCAGCGTTTAGCCATATACACCATGGTAAGCGTCATAAAATTCCACAGATGAGACTTCAGAACTACTATCACCATCTGTCGGTATTCTCCTTTATGTATTTACATAAGACAAACACTGCATACTGATATTTCTAATCGTATCCTTTCAATATCTATAACGCATACGGTTCTCTTCAGGATTTCAACAAGATAGAGCTATTTAGTATCCGAAGCATATTTTGGGTGATTTTTTCGAGATCGCATGAATAGCCAGACGACTCTGTGGTCTGGATCTTTTGGTATTAAAGGGCGGTTCAACCAAGATAATGAAAAGCTTGGTATTATCGCATCGTCTATTGAAGAGGACAAATTAAATGTTCAGAATTTAAATCAATATTATAATTAATTTAATATTAACGGATTGAATAAAATTGCTTTCGATTACAATTTTTCATTGAATTTATTTATGCTTACTTAGGTTAGGTATTAAAATCTATCTTATATATTATACAGTACGTTTTTTTTTAAATCTGACCAAAACAATATTTGTAACATAAATACTGATTACAAAACAATTTAGTAATTAAATATCCACATACTTAAGTAATTAAATATACCCCACCCTTAAGCTAGACAAGGTCAACGTTGCGGCCAGCGGTATATTTCCGCTTGGCCGAAGCTTGTAATGTTTTTAAAGTAAATATAATCAATGTGCTCCTAAAAGAAAGTGTTTGTCTGCTGACCTGCTCCTCATCCTGCCCTCGCGCGACGTAATAACTACCCTCTTTTTGAGAGAGGAGGATGTTAGTATGTGATCAATATTTAGATATGTTACTCGTACTATTTTTTGGACAACTCAGTTGTCTCAATTCTGTTAGTCAATTTTCGTTCGGTAAAATATCCAGAAACTATGGATGACAAAATATGATCTCGGTTCCACTTCCAATAGGTTCTTATGCGTTTATTGGTTTTAAATATAAAGGGTTGACGTATGGTCTCCGTAGCTTCGGGTAGTAAATAACAAGGGGAAATCAATGCGACTTCTTCTGAAGATGAGATTGCGAAAGCACAATAAAGATGGGAGATTGCAGTGGGAGAGAAGATTAAAGATAATGTTCTATAAATGGATTTAATAATTAAATTTACAGTTAAAACACATTTATCTCCATAAAATATCACTTAATCTATGTAGTAGATAACAGTTCCTTGGCTGGAGTAATATTGCCACCTCAATTCTACGACATTATTTTTATGTCGGATATCGTTTTCTTGTCATACCATATTAGATCCACGTCTCTTAACTCTGCTGAATATATTATATTATAAGAATCATGAAGTGACAATTGCATATATAATTAAGCTCAAATTGTCAGCATAAGTTTTTTTTTTAAAATTTTTTTTAATATTATTTGGCTCTTGCGACATCTGCTTTCCGTCCTATAATATAATTGTTGAAGCACCCACAGGACGGTGAAAGCCCAGTGAAAGAAGAAAAATAGCTGTGGGTCGTGCTCGGTAGACTTCCATTGTCAGTGCCGGCTTTAGGGAGTGGCCAAGTGGGTTGGTGCCCTAGGGCGTTGAATAAGCTAGAGGCGTCGAGTGCAACCAATCTTGCTTACATTTTTTTTAAATGTATATAATATGGGGCGCCAGAAAAAAAAAATCCCTAGGGCGCCGCAGGGTATAAAGCCGATACTGTCCATTATACAATGAGTTAAGAGACGGAGATGGAACTAGCTGAGCTATGTTATTCATACGCTATAGGAGACCATAAAAATATAGGTTGCCTTTTACTCTGCCCCTTGGTCTTTCTAGAAAGCTATCGTGAACCACAATGATACCAAAAAAATGATGGCTTACAGAGCTGTGTGGTGGCTGTTTGTGACGACCATACGTTCCAGATACGGAGTGAATATGTAATGATGATGATAATTTATGCTCTTCTACAGCATCTTAAAAGCTTGATTTAGTAAGAACCATCATTGTATCTTGACTGTCTTTGGTATACAAGACTGCCGGGTTCACTTCCTTTAACCTAACATTATTTGCAGCAGACCTCTGGATTAAGACCACTTATTTATATTTTGAGTCAAACTTTGTTTCCCGGCTTTGTTTTCGCAAGCTCTTTTCAATGACTTTTATTTTAATAGTTTGAGCTCTTTAAGTTTAAGATAGACTGTAATTATATTTTTCTTTAGGCCTCACGAAATAGTCGTCCCGTGTCATAACACATACTTGATTCGTTTTTTCAAAAATTATTTTAGTCTAATAAACAATGAAAGCATTCAGGTTTGACTGTACACACGTGCATATACGAAGGTCGGTGTTCAGTAGTGGCATCGGCTTATGAGAACTGTTAGAATACAGTGAAGTCTTAAGTACTTCCTGTAACCCAGGGCTCTAAAACAGTTTCTAGCACGAACCAAATCATTAGTCTTAAGTGAAAATTGTACGACTATATTTTGGTTGTAAATAGCCATGAACAATATATACCCGAAAGTGTAATTGTTACCTTTGTCTTAAAAATATATACTTACGAAGGAAAGAATACACTTTCTGTAAGAGTACATATTCAAAGTGGATTCCATTATGTGAATTGTATCATGATATCCTTAAAAAATGTTGATTAACAAACAACCAAGTATACCTCACTAAGGTTGCCGTCTCTTCCAATCCCGGATTTTTTCCCTTAGAGACTACATTCAAATATTCTCAAGTGAACTTTCAGGTGAAAAAATGTCTTATTTGATAATTACAGTAGCTATAAGTACAATTGAAATTATACTTTGAATTAAAAAAATAATAAATTAAAAATATTCAGTTTTGATTCACATTTATTTTAAATGATTACATGTTTCGGCCTCTCTGGAGACCATCTTCAATTAATTATTTATTAAATTAAACAATTCAAATTATTTTAAAATTATAATTATGCACTTTCATCAAATAATGTCAGTTGATGACCTTAATGTAAAGTACAATTGAGGTTAAGGTTGCAGTTACAATTGAGATAATAATATAAAACTCTTAAAACCAGGAACGGGAAAACAGGAATGCAGGAATGACATTGCAACGCATCCTTTAGCAAGGCCATTAGAGTGATGTCATGTCAATTGTTATTTTTGAGCTTAAAATATAGAATGTTCCGTATGTTTTATGTTAATGATGATGAATTGAGTGTTTTTCGCAGGCAAGAATAAGCAAAAAAATGCATCGCAATATATGCTTGGTTCCACTAGTATAATATATAATAAAGGAATATAATGCAAATAAATATATGAGACCAATACTATAGACATAAGAAAAATAATACGGAGATGGGCTGGAAGCCCGTTTAGCTTTTGAAAAGTAATGGACACTGATAGAACCATGCGGCAGCCATTTGTCAGAAATTTCAGGGAAAAAATACTCTTGAGACCGCGGGCCGCGGTTTGAAAGCAGGCGAACTGAATCCTTAATTAATCCTCTTATAGAGGCCATAATCCTGGACCTCGATCTATAATTGCGAGCATATTGTACGAGTATCGAGGGCTTACAGATTATCGCTTAAACTTTGATAATGTTATTGTATAGGATGAGTCTCTACTTCAAGTATGAGGCTTTTGCCGTATCCACTCACAAGCCGAGTATGAGACTTTTGCAATATCATTATTTTTATATTCCTAACAAGTACTCTAGTCGAAATTGAATTTATTTTTATCCAATGTCATCTTCAACTCCATTCCGTTTTTAATGTAATGAGTACCGAAAAAATATCTGTGAGACTTTTGCGGTTTAGAATTTCAATTTTCAATTTATTTTTTTCTTTTAGAAACATTACAAATAAAAATATTTAATTCATTTCTAAAACAGGAAACAGGATAAATAACAATTTATAAATAACAAAATACTAATAGGATCATTTAAAAAGTCCCGGAGCCCGCTAAACAGAAGACTTCACGAAATTACTTTGATAAATAAATTCGTGAAGCTCATGTCGAAACTGGGCTGCTCTCAAGTGGAATATATCAATATTCGAGGCGATATCGTTGAACAGTCTGATCACTCTCTCAAGAGGCATAGTCCCTGGCAGGTTAGTATTACCTCTATGAAGGACAAACAATCTGTGCCTCTTTATCCTTAAATAATTGTCAGGGACAAACAAACCAATTTCAAACAAAATATCAGGATTTCTGAACACGCCGCGCACTAGGCGAAAGAAATGCATACTCAAGCACACATCTCTTCTAGTTCTCAACTCATTATATCCCAACATACCCCGTATAAAGTTAGATGGGTACAGCCACGGATAATATCCATACATCCTCTCCTATTTTTTTATTTAAAATTAATTTAAAATTATAAACATAGACAAAAGATATATAAATTGAGAATAGAGACATAATTAATATTTCTTTTCCTTCCCATATTCGTACCATATCTGGAGCATAAGAGCACTATGAATTTCTGTGACTCAGTTCACTCAGTTGCCATTATCTATAGCTTGTCGCAAGTCATCCTGTATCTGGAGGTGCATCTGGAAGCATATATAGTTCCCAACGACTTGCAGTAAGAAGCCTGGCTGCATCTGGAAGCATATATAGTTCCCAACGACTTGCAGTAAGAAGCCTGGCTGCACCTGGAAGCATATATAGTTCCCAATGACTTGCAGTAAGAAGCCTGGCTAAATTTTTAGAAATCGGCTGATTAGTCCGACCTGAACCTTAATCGTTTGGTCTTAAGAGGCTTTCTGAAGTAAGTGATATACAGTAACAAATAATAAAAAAAACGAAATATTGTATTTAGATAAAAGATTTTTAATGTACAATTACAAAAAAAATAATTTAAAAAAGGGTTCAGATCTCTTAATATAACATAAAATAAAACACGTTAAAGTGTGTATAAAACTAATTGCAGTGACGTTCGTAGAGGTTCAATTCTTAGAACATACCTACCGTATTCTTAGATCATACCTACGATTCTCCGGAATGAAACTTGAGTATGTAGTTACCATGGTGATCAATAACGCTTGAAAAAAGATAGTCTGAAAAAACTAACTCACAACTAAATAAATCATCAATGCTGTAGAAGACCCTGCAATGGCGGTCGAAAAATTGGTTGAAGGAAGTCCGCCACACACGGCTAAACCCAAAAGCTACAATATCATTAATTGCAGTGCATTATCGAGTGCTTCGAATTACAAATAAAAATAAGGGCCTAATTATGTTTGATAAGCGAGGATCCCCCGTAAATTTATTTATTATTATTTAAAAAATGCAGCTTTAATTAATGTTGAGTTTTGAAAATCTAAAAATATTTATAGAATACTACACTCAGGTAGTTTTACCTGAGTGTAGTACTGAGTGTAGTACTGAGAGGAGGGCTGAGATTCGATTAAACTAATTTTGACTCTGAAAATTGCCTGCCCTCGAGTACTGTACTCAGTACTTCTGATTTATACTTTCATTCACATCCATAGTTACATCTCGCTCTTACATATGGACATCTGCTATTTCCTTCTCTTATCTGAAAATATGAAAAAAAATGCTCCATGTGCCCAACAAGTTGCACATCTCAGGACCTAATGCTGGGCAACACACGAGCTATCGATGTTGCCAGATATTGGGAAAAAATAATTTGACGTCGCTGACACGAAGAAGAAGATCTGAAAATACTTGAATTATTACATTAATCTTCTTCGTAGTAGTATCAATCCGGTGGATTGGTTTGCAGCAACAGAATCTTGCATCTCAATCTCCATTCCTCTCGGTCCTCCGCAACCCTCTTCAGCTCAGCTTAAGAGCTACAATTCATGTCCTCGAACACTTGCTGCAAATACTACCGTCTAGAACGCCCTCTACAGTTTCTACCGTCAACCATCCCCTCCATAATGTCGTGAATAAGACCATCGTGGCGCATGATGTAACCGATCCATTGGGCTCGCCTCACTGAGATGGTTCTTATTAGGTGCCTATCTTCCTTGTTTATCCTGAAAACCTCATTGTTCGTGACCCGGTCTCTCCAGGAAATTCCGAGAATTCTTCTGTATGACCACAACTCAAAGGCCTCTAGTCTTTTTTTATCACTTTCAGATAAGCACCATGTCTCACAGCCGTACATCAAGACGCTCCAAACAAATGTTATGGCAAAATGTTTGCGGAGCCTTAAATTAATATTCTTCGACTCAAGAATTTTTGCTTTTTTATTGAAAGCTAGCCTTGCTTGATGTATGCGACTGTTGACTGTTCTTTTTGTTCTGCCATCCTAGGTGATCGTACTTCCAAGGTATACAAACTCTTTTGCATCTTTTACGGGTACTCCTAGCATTGATATGTTAATTTTCTGCTGCTCATTGCGGCTTACTCTCATGGCTTTGGTTTTTGTGCTGTTTATCTTTATATTGAAGTTGGAATTAAATATGTTTTCCATGGATGTCAGCGCTTCAGTGAGTTCATCTTCAGTTTCAGCAATCAGAGCAATGTCGTCAGCAGACCTTATCATATCAATCTTTTGGCCGTGTATTTTAACACTCTCTCTATGGCCCATTTTTTCCCTGATGTTATTTATTGCATTTTGTATGTATACGCTGAAGAGTACAGGTGACAGAGAGCATCCTTGTCTCATCTATCAGTGTCAACTTTTGATAAAAAATAACAAATATAATAAAGTATTTTTAATACATTACATGTAAACGTTCTAATGCTGGCCCAGCATAATATACCAAGATGACGTACATAAATAAAAACCACGTAAATGAATACATTAATCTTTTTGAAGGAAAGAGATAGTCCTTGCTAAGAACTATGTGTTAGAGAGAGATGGCTTTAAGGTGTCGAGATGCAGTATATTTTCCGCCGCTTCACGTTTCATCAGAACTTCAAACAAAAACCGCGCAAACTTCGTTACTTTCCCAGTGTTTGCCAAACATTCAGATCTGTGATTCAATTACATTTGCGGCATCGAGTGCCTTTACAGGCGGACGGACCACCTTTTATAACATCATTATAATTACGTATTTTAGCAATCTTAATTAATTAAATTAATGCGTCAGTAAGAATATTAAGATCGTAGGAAATGTATATTCATACTACAGTTATATTTTTTTTAAAGTTAACTAACACATACAGGAGAATACCGACAGAAGGTGATAGTGATTCTGAAGTCTCATCTGTGGATTCTATGCCGCTTACCATGCTACATATGATTAAGCGCTGCCTGTGGAGTGTTGATCTGCCAACATCATATCCAATAATAATTGTGATTCCATTAATCTATTCATAGTGAATTCACTATGAATGGGTGGTCTTCATGGGACGACTTTCGTCTACCACAAATTTTGATTAATAGGCTTCAACTGAGATTTTACGGGTGAGCGATCAAATTCACACCAACCGGAGGTATTTGAAGAGTTTAAAAATCGTTTTTCTTAATCTCCGTCGGGGATCGAACACACGACCTACGGCTTGAAATGCAAAAGCCTTAACCAATGAGCTATACTCGCCGGCAAATTATTAGTATGATTTATATTAAATATATGCCATAATTTGTATGCAGAGACGTGGAATCTAACAGAAAGTCTTACCTACAAAATAAAACTCACTCAACGTGCCATGGAGAGATCCACGCTCGGAGTGTCTCTGAAAGATAGAATCCGAAACGCGTATATCCGCAGTAAGTAGTGGAGGATACCCAACGAATAGGCACACTCAAGTGGCAATTGGCACGACATATCTGTCGAAGAGACGACAGTCGATAGGGAAGAAAACTATTGGTGTGGTGCCCAAGAACTGGAAAACGAAACGGATGGAGACTCATGTCGGAAGCTTACATTCAGCAGTGGACGGATACAGGCTTTTTTTTACCAAAGCATTGTTTTCAGAGTACTTTCTCGTTATACAAGTAACGGGCTTTGGTGAGCAACACCAAACGTGGGTGTAAAAGTAAGTAGTTCCGACGTTAAAATTTACACTTTTTTACTTCTTATTTATTTATTTATTTATATACAGAATCGAAATTCCAATTTATTACAAATATTTAGAAACATAGAGTATACATAAATATACAATAAATAGAGAAAATAATAAAAAATAAAAATAACACAAAGAATAAGAAGATGACACGTGTCAAAGATCACAGAGATCAAGTAGAACAATGCCATCGACAAAAGAGGAAAAGGATGTAAGAAAAGGATCGAGGTGTGCTGGTAGGCCATTTAGGAGCGACATTGCCGTTGTAGCAAATTGAGTGCTTGAAGCTCCACAAGCATCGACTGGGATCAAAAACAATTGATGGCTACGAGCACGGGTGTACCTATCTGGAACATAGAAGTTAAAACATTCAAGAATCCCAGGGTTGTAAATTGAACCGCGAAGAAGAAGGAATGAATCTTCGCCGAAGGTCGCCGCGCATACAGAAAATGCATGTTAGTTGGACTCCGTAGATATGAGGTCGACATATCCAACCGGTCCAGGCTTCTCTTGGATTACGCTAAAGAGCCTTTGCCTACTTAAACCTAATATTGGGCAATGCCACAGAACGTGTTTAGCGTCCTGCAAGGGGCTGCCGCATGGGCAGTCTGGACTATCAACGACGCTAAACTTGAAGAGTTTAGCCTTAAAATTGCCGTGACCAGTCATGAATTGACTAGTCTAATGGTTAAGAATAAGCCACGGCATCTCCATTCTGGATGGATAACATGGATATAGGCTTATGATGAATGAAGAATATAATGTATAGTTTTAAAAAAGGTTGGCCGTCACTTCTGTAGAGTTTTATTTGTATGGAGTACGGTCCGCCACACTAAATAAAATAAATAAAAACTTGCTCCGCTAAGCAAACTGAAATTTGCAATTAATTGAATAAGCTTCATGAAAAATAAACAATTGTGGATTTTTCACATCCGCTGCATTCAAAGCGCTGTGCGAATGAAAATGATTCAGTAAAATGAAACATAATATTGCTTTATGTTCAGCCAGTAAAGAAGTTAAATAAACAAGGATTTTTTATTTATTTATTATTTTATGTAAGCAACGCACAACAAAATGAATTCTTCATTTAGTTTTAGTTAAAGTATAAAGGATCGTTTGGCTAATTACATGGCCTCATTATAAATTATTATGTAATTTATATAATCATCGAGACTATCTAATAACATTATATTCTAATAATATAATTTAAATAATTATTAAACCCGTGTATTATTTAATAAACACCTGCAGAAGGACACCATCAGAGGGTTTTGACAAATTACCGATATAAATGTCCATTTAAGGGGAAGTTTGGTTTAGTAGAATTTAGTACGGAAGAAAAAATATGTTTTAATAATTGCTAAAAAATATAATGAACTTTGTAAAAATGAGTATAAATATTAGTATTAGAAGCAAGCTTATATGTGAACAATTTAAATAATAAAAGTATTATTAAATAAAAGTGGCAGCATAAGTTTACCAACCAAGTGAACGTCTGTACTCCGTGTATTGTAAAAATTCGGGTACTAATTATCAACTAAAATAACTTTCTTTTTAATTGTTTAAAAAAATACTTGTTTGATTCCCTTTTAGATGATTTTTTAAGTTTGAAAGGAGCAGTCACATATTATTAAGCATTTAAAAGATTATTTATAAAAAAAAACTAAATTTTGTAAGAATTTAAATATAGGGTTATACTATGTCTATGTCCTTAAGCAAATATAACACATTACCATTCTATCAGTATTCGCTACACACATTGGTTCAAACCCTAATAGTCTGCCTTCAATCACTTTAATTGTCTAGGACACGAAGATAGCGGTTAATGGTGATTGGATGACAATTGTTATTGATGGTTCCCTGGTTTACAGGTCACCTGAGGTTTAATGACTACCACTTTGAAGCATATGGCCACCATAGTCCACGACCACTGACAATCATCCAATGTGTATTTTTCCCCAGGATGATACAATACTGAAATTCAGGTTGAAATTTTTATCCAGGATGATACAATACCAGATCTAGGTAAAAGGCAGCATCGGCTTTCGGTGTAGTAAAGTTTGTGATGGAAAAACAACCTGTGATTATTTTGGAGGGTCGAATGATCTACCCAAAGTTTAAATTATAATTTTAAAAATAATTTTAATTTAAAAATTAATAAATTAAAAATATTTAGTTTTGATTCACAATTTATTTTAATGATTACATGTTTCGGCCATCCTGAAGACCATCTTCAATAATCTATGTTACCAAAGTTACCTAAATTAACCAAAGCTTAAACTTACATTTAATTAAGATTTCATATTTTATTTTAACACACACTTCATAAGAATATTTTGATCCACTTCAGAGTCCTATAAGATTATGTTGGAAGCTGTTTATAGGAAGATGCGTAGGAGTTATCTAACTGTTAGTATTGAGAGGATACAAAAGTTGGTTAAACTTCTTGAAAATTTTAGAATTATATGAGGAAAGAAGCACATTTACAGGAAAAGCATTCAAAGGCTTTCAAATAACTATTGTTGCTTGGTATTTGCATCCATGTTCTAAATTGGTCACGAAAATATACATAAAATATACAAGTTATGTATTGCGCTGTATTTTGTTTGTGCGTGGTCGCGAGAAAGTAGAACATATAAAAACGTTTTAAAATACAACAGTTTTAAGGGTACAAAAAAGGTTTTTGGAGCATTATATACCTCTCCTGGACTTGCATGTACAAACACATAAAGAGAAAGCTCGTAAAACTAAGGGCGGCCTTAGGACGGAAGAGGGAAGTGCTGTACCTGCCATACTAAAACAATGCTGTATCCAGGGACGCTTTTATAGTTATTATTTAACTACTTTATTGCTATACAGCCTCACAGTTGGTGGAAATATTTCCTAAAAAAACGAACATCGATATTATTAAACTTATCTGACATCTGTATTTATATTTGTTAAAAGAACTCCTTACAAATTGTGCAAAAAAGCAATGTGAACATAATAAACGTTATTTTTCTTGCAATAAGCCGACTTGTTTATAATAATAATGTGAGCGTTTGAGATGTAGAACTATAGAGTTGTTTTCGAAAGTTCCAGAAGAGACCACATCATAAATAACAAGGTTTTCGGTTAAATCAAATGATGTAGACACTTAATAAATGATTTATATTACGTATCTAAGGTAGTTGAGTCATTAAATCATAAAAATTATTGTTTTTTGTAGCCAGTTTGACAGACAAGTCTTTAAAACAACTCTTTAGATACAACCTTTGTCTTGTGTTATCATGTAACCCTCAGAAAGAAATGGGTTAAGATACGTCATAGTTCACCGCAGCGGATTACTCAGTTCCTTAGTGGCACATCTACCTTGCCCACACTCGCAGTGCCCCAGTAGGGCTGCCTTGTATACCGACATCGAAAACTGATGCCAACCAAGAACCGGCAAATGAGATATAAGCTGACCTCCATTAAATATTATGACAATATCTGTCAAATAGCTAGAGAAAGAAGGATTTTCATGTTTTTTTCACGATATTCCTGTATCCTAGATCGCATTCCTCTGGAATTCTTTCCCGGTATTTCCCGGTTCCTTCTTTTGTACAATCTAGTGTTATTTCATAAACGTATTAAGTAAAAGAAAAAATGCATTGTTAACGATATCAAGTCAATATGCAATATTCCAGTTTAGTTAGCGGCTGGAAGCGAGTGTAAAGATGAAGTCTTCATAGGTAAAACAAATGTCGAATAAAAAAAATATTAAGTCGGTACACAAAATTACAGCTCGTTTAGATTGTTAGAAGTAATTATTTTCACTTCCAAAATTTCATCCGAATAGACATACCAAAATGTGAGTTAATATAAACATATTTTTTAAAAATGGACTGAAAGAATTATTACAATATCTGAAAAATATAAAATATTTAAGACATTAGGGTGAATTCTTAATAACAGAAATGTTCTTTTATTATTGAGTATACGATGCTGGGCGGCATAGTCCAGTGGTAAAAGCGTTTGCGTCAAAAACCCGACCAAGCTTGATTTAAAAAAATAAATAAAAATAATTAAGCTCTATACGTGCCCTCGGTAGGATTAAGCCACCCTTTAAGGACAAAAAAAAATATCCAGGCCGCGGGAGCGTCACGCTTATTATCCGATCTCTTTAAAAAACGTTGATTATTGAACACACAAATATTTTTCTGGCACTACAGTCGCAGTCTATAAAAGTACGCGAGCTCTTGCCCTGGAGGCTCCTGGGATCGATCTATGCTCTGATGTGTACCTCCGGGATTTAGGTGTTTTGGGACAAGGCATACACATTATGAGGTTACAAAACTTTGTAGAGAGGATGGTTGAGGGTAGAAACTGTAGAGGGCGCCCTAGACGGGAGTATTTGCAGCAAGTGTTCGAGGACATGAACTGTAGCGCTTATGCTGAGCTGAAGAGGGTTGCGGAGGACCAAGGAGACGCAAGATTCTGTTGCTGCAAACCAATCCACCGGATGATACTACAAAGAAGAAGAAGAGCTGTGAACGGCAATTTCCGGTGTCTATATGCTTCATATACGGAACGGGTAAAAAATAGACGTCAAGAATACAACCGTAGTAGAGTATTTACCGGTTAACGGTAAAGTGCGCTTACCGGTTCACATTTTCACATCCGGTGCGTCTCAAGGGTGCGATTCTTTTTATTTACCCCCGCATTTTCCGCTTTGAGGGAGGAGTTGCCAACTGGAAACCCATTCTCCACAACCGGGAAAAGCCGCGGTGCGAATCCCACGTTTTCCCGGCATTATCGGGGATCTCCTCGTATAATATTTACCCCTCGGGGGGCGGGACCTGTGCGGCTGGACCTCTTAAAATATTAAATCAAAAGTTTTTCTACCCTCCAAAAAACGCAATCTGGCAACTTTAGTTTGTTAAATATTAAAAGTAGTTTTTTTTCGTACGCTTGAAGAGAAAGTTTTTTTATTCGGGTATTTTTTTATTAAGTTGGACCACTTAAAGCCTTCTATTATGATACATAATTTTTTTAGAAAAGTTTAAATGTTTTGAACATAATATATTAATACCTTAGGACGTTTTAAAAGAAGCTACGATACTAGATCTTTTATATGTATCTTTTATTTATTTAAAAGTAGTCTCGTAAGCAGGCTAATCATTCAACGTCTTTTTAAAAGGAATGATTTAAAAAACAATCCAATATGCCTCGAAGACTTGTGGAGCTTCAAGCACTCAATTTGGTACAACGGCAATGTCGCTCCTAAATGGCCTACCAGCACACCTCGATCCTTTTCTTACATCCTTTTCCTCTTTTGTCGATGGTATTGTTCTCCTTGATCTCTGTGATCTTTGACACGTGTCATCTTCTGATTCTTTTGTGTAATTTTTATTTTTTATTCTTTTCTCTATTTTTTTTGTATATTTTTTCTGAATATTTGTAATATTGGAATTTCGATTCTGTAAAATAAATAAATAAATAAGACTTCTGCAGTCGTCTCCTTCAAGTATCAGGGTCCTGTTTTGGAGGCTGACTGAAGCCATTATATTGCCAGGTGGACCTCTGAGTGCAGAGAAGGTTGGTACAAGGCATGTACAAATCAGCTGGCGTAAATGTGTGGCAGAAATTTGAAATAAACATAAAATTTTAATTAATAATTACCATTAGTATAATATGGAGTGAGATCCCCACGTGCAAAGAATATTTTATGCTTGACCTTTATTGGTGCATTTGAGGTCACACGTGGTAAGATGGGGCAGCAAATAGGCAATATATATTCCTAGCCCAAGGGAACATGGTTTTGGCTAACGGCATTTATGTTAGGAAACGAGGGATAGGAAAACATAACATCTTATAAAGACTGACATACATTGATAGACTAAAATTAATTAAAATATATTTCATCTATTCAAATTGCAGTGAGATTTTATGTTTTTCGTATAAATAATTGTATGATAATAATCCATAGAAATATAACAATGTCAAACTATTAATTTGCACACGTTCTAAAACAAATATCTTATTTATTGTCAATGATCCCACAAAAAACAGTAATAAAAGTGATTATAAGTAGCTTGAATAATAAAGTTTTTTTTTGTGAAATTAATAAAAAATCTTTTTTCCATATCTGTTTTATATTTGTCACATATGTTTACGACAAATTACCGCCATTTAGTTCTGACAGCTGCTTTTATATATTTCTCGTTCTTAGACATATTTGCAATTATAGGTCCACTTGGCAACATATATAATTCCCGAAAGCCTCCGAACCGAATTAGTCAATCGTTTTTTTAAAGAAACAGGAATATTTTGTTCTAAAAAGGGACGGACTCAACCCGTCAATTCATAAATAAATAAATTAAAATAATTTTAAAAAATGCCACTTGCTATTAACAAGACAAGTAAATCATGTAAAAAATGATCGATGTGTGCTAGCAGTCATTGCATTGTTGAACCGAATTGAGTCCTCAACACTTCACGTATATGAGTGTTTATCTGGAATTTAAAGCATTCAAACAATACAAGGGTTGTACAATACAATAGCACCACACATTCAGATAGAACAAAATACAACAACTATCGGTAACAATATTTGGGAAAAAGGGATTTACCGGGTAATTGTAGGTCTGAAAAATTACGCCAAATTTTATGTAATGTGTTTTATTATGCATTTCTCAAATAAAATCCAAAAAAACTAGTCGCTTAATAATAAAGGAGCAAACGCATAGTGAATGTTAGGCAAAAGGAAAATTCTCAGGTGCCTTGTGTCGCACCTGGTGTGTACTGTCTGGCCGCAAGTGTAACAGAGATGGAATGTGTCGCATACTCGTATACATAATTGCAAACACTTACCTATCTCAAGATGCGGTCGCCTAGCAACAGCTGTGCATTAAAACATGGCGTACACGTTAATTTATTTTTTAATTTTAGCTTTCGCCATTGTTTTACATTCGTTTTATGCCAAGTATTAGTTGTTTTATGGTTTAAGTTATAGTTATGCTACGAAATAAGTTATAGTTATGCTACAGAATAAGTGATATTTTTATCACAGTAAATGCTATAGTTGGTTCATTTCTTACATATATGTTCTTTAATACAGTTTCACCAGTTACTTGTGCAACACTGAAGGCAGGCTTTAAAATACTCTTTTGGCATCTGTTTTACCTTCTAAATGCAATCTGAATATCTTCAATAATCAGAATAAAAATCGTATATTTTTTCCCATATTCGTTTAATATCTAAAGCATATGGCCACCACAAAATGTCCCTGCACGGTTCTTTTGGTAATCATAATTCATACTTTGTTCCCAGACATTTTGACTACTTAAAGTCTACCTGGGTACATACTGTACATGGTTCTCGGCTACATCTATTGCCCAGGGACTTGAAGTGACGGCGCTGTAGTATCTGAGGTATGCTTTTTAGTAGTTTTTTATTCGGAGTTTTTAAAGAAATCGGATGATAACTCAGAAGTTCCTGTAGTTTGTAAATCGGTACTCAGCACGAGGTACCCATCCATGTTTTAGTCAGCGTAAAGTGTTGCATATCTTCGATGGCTTAGTGAAAACCGCGCTTACAATTTGCTAGTGATGTTGGTAATAAAATGCATTTTATTTTATCCACTCAATCGATGTTATAATTCACACTTATTTTTATGCAATAACTTTGTTACAGATATTATTCCTTTTCGGTGATTGCTAAGGTTTGAACGACGATTTCTATAGTTTTCGCTAATGTCAAGAAAAATAAGTATATTACAGGAAAACCTTGGTGTAACGGACCTGTATTTCACGGAATTCGAATTTAACGGACAAAAAATGATGAAACGTAAAAAAATAAAGTCATGTTTATATTAAACATACGTAAAGTTATGTGATTGCGTGTAAGTCACTTATAGCGGCCATGATAATCACGTTATACGTCTGGCACTAAAACTTGAGACATAATCGTAATTACCGGAACCAAGCTCGTCAATAAAGCATATCAAACAGTAATGTCACTTTATGTCGAGAATATAAAGACATGTCAATAGAATTTTGTTTGTGGATTGTATTTTTAATTTATATCTTAATACAGTAATCTTTTTTTATAAAACTGATTTAACAGACCCCCTCCTCAATTAGTGCGTGATATCAAGGTTTAACTGTAATGTATTTGTAAGAACTCTGACATCCAGAAATAATAAATTGAATGATCAAAAGGCAGACGAGTTTCTAACCCCTGGTGACTATGGGCGCATACGGCGCATACAGCTTCTTGGCATGAATTTGAGTTCTCGTAGTACATATACATAAGTGACTAGTCTCAAGATAGAGCTGGCGGACAATTTGCGGGAACATCTCATGCAATGTTAATGACGGTGGCGCGACAATGGCCGTCTAACTAAATCTAATTGTTTAGGGATTATCTTTGTCAAGCGACATATTAAGCTCTGCTATGTTAGCTTCATTACCATCCCAAAAACGCCATCATCTTCTTAGGTAAATCTTAATCTTTGAAAATTTACGACCGTAATATAATATTTCATTCCGCAACTGATACGCACATACAAATTTATATGAAACATCTTCTTAAATGACATTTCGCTCAACAAAAAATCTATAATATTTTTATAAAATATTTTGACAGCTCACATATCAGAGCTTTGCTGGTAAAAAACATCGATTAATTCTTTGCAGATGTTTTTGGTTAGCACCATTTCAAATATTAAAAGCAATAATATTGACATAGTTTTCTGTTTGTTGCATTTTTTATTATACAAAATATATATTGTTTGTTTGCAAGTAATTACCTACCTACGTGTAAGAAACCACAAAAGCTATCGAAACCATATTTCCAACATACACGTATATTTGCTCGGTTTTCCAAAGTGTTCATTGAACCAGACTCTTCCTATTCAAAGACATGCGATAGACAACCAACAGTGACCATCTAATCTTTGTTTAGCGTGCTTTGTAGAAACTTTTGGTGTTCGAACGAGATCCGCACTTTAGTGCTGTAATAGTTTGTTTTAGGCAAAAAAAGTAGTAGTAAGTATTTCCCAAGTCAAGTTCAGATAAATAATGTTTGTTGTGTTGGTCTTCAGTCTACCTGCAAATGTATCCAATTCTTCGACAGCTCCGGCATGTGCTCAATATATTCCCTAATATATTTCCTAGCCGCGTCTTATTTTTATTCCTTCCCATCTTCCCTGACGCGGATACTTCGAGCCCCAGGGCGTAATATCGGAAACTGATGGGAAAGGCCTCTGTTTCAGGGGTTTCCAACTAGGATGACACCAAGACTTTTCTAGAACTACTTCATCATCATCTCATATTTGCTCCTTAACACAAAAACAAAAGTTTAAAGCTGATTTCGTACCAATAAAAGTGTGTTTCTTTTTTACGCCCGTCAGTATTTCACCGACAAAAAACTTTTATTTATATAATGGACAAATCCACTCTATCCTTGAATACGGCAGCCACTTATGGGTTGGCTCCAAAATGCTTTAATGCCAGATTTAATCGATAAGACATATTGACACACTTACATCTAACCTGAATTTTTTTAAACACAGATAAAAGATTTTTCACACAGTCTTTTCTATCGTTATTATAATAAACGTTTTTTTTTCTAAACTCGTAAAATATTTTTTCCTCTTGCACCCACTTACAACCGACAAACTGGTCTTATAATGTAAACCAAGAACTGGCAGTTTCCAAAGTTCCTTCCTAAATGCCACCGGTAAACTCTGCAATGCCCTTCCGATATCTTTGTTTATTCCTTTATACAATCTAAATCTCTCCCAAAAACATAGATAACCACTTGTAATTTCCCCAACCAACGCACAAATACAAACACAACATACTTTTTCTGCATGCAGTATTCAGCCGTAATGGCTGAACGTCATATGGTACACAGGTCTCAAACGGGTGTGCTATGCTGCATGCGATTGCAAAAAGAAAACTAAAAAGCTCTAAGCCACTATGATTCTTGCCTCATTCCATGTAAACCCAGCCTTCCAAAGCTTGAACAAGTACATTCTATGTACTGACAAATGCCGAATAGTTATCAAGCTTATTCCAAAGGTGTATCTGTTGGTTAGCGTTGCACTTCTAAACATAAGACAAAACATCATATGCGTTAGGTCATCACCAACGGTCCCATTACTTTCTTTGGTTATCCGAATTCTCCAAAAACCCAGCTTGTCCCGAAGATGCTTTCCCGAAGATCAAGAGAACCACTCACATCCTGCGCTGTGACTGAGAAGCTGTAGGTACGGCAGTCCCAAGGAAGAGCCTCCCTACTGGCAGAAATTTTGAATAACAAACGTGCAAATCACTAAAAAAGCAAAACACAAGTTACAAGAACGCTTGAAAATATGCACCTAAATGATGATTATATTGATACCGTAAACAAAGTATAGTGGATATAGTCTTCGGGAGAATTGTAAATGTTTAGAGCCTGTGGTTTGAAGCTACTTGCTTGAGAGTGTTCTACGGAGCGCATGTGTTCGAAGACTGGAATCGTAAAACAAAACGTATAATTCGTTTGGAAATTTATTCCTTTATTTTTTTTATTAGCTTTGCGATTCCCCGAGAGAGAGAGAGCATAGAAACGAATATATAATGCGAAACACAAATATGTACTAATAATATCAAGTCATAAATAAAAATGTTACTATGACGCAGGTGCTCTGTGTGTTTGCTTGTAAAGAGAATCATTGATTCGTATGCCAGTTTATATTAGTTAGTACATATGTGATTGAATAATGTGACGCAAGATGCTGTTGCTGCAAACCAATCCACCGGATTGATACTACGATGAAGAATGTGACGCACGATGCTTTATTGTCATTCAAGCAGAGGATTGAGAAGGTTGGAGACGCGGGAGATGATGATGACTTTGATTCAGCTAAGAAGCGGATATAAAAAAATAAGTATTTATTTAAAGAATAATAAATCAATATTTTTATGGTAATTAAACATACAATCCGTGTGCAAAGGAATGGGAAATTCAGTTTTCTTAGCAAGTTATAATTAATTTTGGCCTGAATTCATAAGTCAACAGGAATTTCTGATAATTCTTATAGATTGGATTGTTATCCGTAAATTCCTGAAGAGATTTCGTATTCGAGGTTTGTTATCTCTCTCGAAAAGAATGTAGAGAGAAGGTCCCCTTTAAAATGTCCGATGCCGAATTATATTTCTTACAAAACTTTTCTCATTAATTTCCTAATTCAATTATGGAGCCGATCGAAATATACAAAAAACATATTTTAGTTAAAAAAACAAAAAAGTTCCAAAACAGTTTCAAAGTACCTATTCGTTTCTTTTTTCAGAATAAAAAATGTATATTTTTATATGTTGTGTAAAAATGTTCATAACTTTTGTAATAATATTTGTTTTCTGAACGCGTCATGTTTGTTAATATTTTTTGGGTGGAATATTTAAGTTTTGTTTATTGTTTTATATATTTTTAACATTAATTTTGAGATTTATTTCAAATATTAAATGGATATATATTTTTTTACCTGGTTTTAATGTGGATTACGTTGAGCACTGTTTATTCACATACTGGAAGTAGAAGGGACTGGAAGAGAACTGGAAGTAGTTTATTCACATACAGATCACGGTTTCCCTAGAATGAGAACTGCGTCAGTTCTCGACACGTCCAAACGTACTCAAGTACATTTGGAGACTTACGAAGCTATATAAGTCAAGCATTGGAAGCGAAACCACAGTCTTCCAGTATCTATTAAACAGTTCTCAATGTGTTCCATATTTATCTATGACATATCCGTTCATAATAATAATAAAAATTATCTAATCAACCGACAAAGAACTGAACATAGTGTGATTATATTTGATTCGAATATATGCGTTCACCGTTTATTTTTCGCCCATTCATCGATGCGATAAATGTCATATAATTTGGTGTATGATATGAATTTGTATGAAAAATAGTAGTCGTATAATAATAAAATAAAAATTGTCACTGAGAACTACTCTTGGTGGATGCTGCAGATATGCTGCAGCGTAGATAGAAATCAAATTGCAAAGTTTAGTTAAATGTTTGATTTGCCTTTATTAATTAAGTGATCGTTTCAAAGTACTCTTCATTGTAACGCGTTCAATAAAAAAGTTTCGGAAAAAGCTCCAGCGAAGCAAAATTCTTACAATTTCTTAGAGTTGTACTTGAATTATGAATGTAAAAATCTCGCAACTGGCAATAAACTGTCGCCATTAAAGGTCGCTAATACGGCAAAACTCATTAAGGCCTGATTTTACATTCTCCAAGGGGAAAACTTCGAGCCTTTTTAAGAAAAACAATAAATAAAAATGAAACATTAAGCAATAAAAAATATTAAAATGGCCACTTTGAAACAAAAAGTATCAGCGGAAGAATTATGATTAAAAGTTTTTTTTAGAAGCGCCGTTTCGAGCTTTCACGGTTTGACGGTATGTAATATTTCGGTACAATTCGGAGTAAATTTTTATATAAAAATTGCCCATACTCAATTGATTCCATCAGCATAAGGCGATCACAAACTGTCGCCTCAAAGCTCTAGTTTTTGCCTCATCCCATGTAAGCTCCGACTCCTAGAGTATATTCTGCATATAGTTCCCGGTGGCCTTCCAAGGCGTCATGAACCAGGGAACTTAAAGGAAGCTATAGCTTATGCTATCCTGCAGCCAGGGCCACCTAGATATCTTGATCGACTGTAGTAAGGAAGGCCGCTTTGTCCGCTCTCTCTCCTCGCCATCGTATCCCCTACATTGGCTCTTAGTGAGATGCCAAGAGTATTCTTCACGGCTGTAAGTACTCGTATGACTCAGACAGAGCAGTTTTGCCAACTTTACGTGCACAGTCCAGGTAATACAGCAGAGCGGCATAGATTTTACCACAAGCTCATAGATCCAACAAACCATCTCCAAAATGGCATAATTTTAAAAAGTTCCATACTTTATATATAATAGAAGGTCAAGATTATGTTATAAGGAGGTTGGTTGATTATGCCGACGCATTTTATTATAACCGTGTACTATAAACTTAAATAATAAGTTTTTTCGGCGGTTCATGGTCAGTCACGAAGTTAGACGCATATTGTACAATATATTGAATGTGCCACCGTCTGTTGCCAACCATGTATAGTTGAATGGGTTGAAATACCTATTAGAGTTTTTGCCACAAAGCGCAAGTCTGAGAAACATCAGTCTAATCATCCGGTCTTCTTCAAAAAAATATTTAACAAAATTATGCAAATAAGTATCAAATAATAATCTAATTAATGAAAACCAATTCGGATTCATGGAAAACAGAAACACCCAAGACGCCATTGCTAAACTTTCAAGCTATATACTTGACTCATTAGATAAATCAAATAAATGTCTAGGTATATTCATAGATTTAAAAAAGGCATTCGACAGCATATCCCACCCAAAACTAATTTCAAAATTAAAACACATTGGAATTAGTGATAGCGCATTGGAATGGATAAAAAGTTATCTATATCAACGACCTCAAGTAGTCAAAATTAATAAAATACCGAGTCAAAAAGAAACTAGTGAATTTGGAATACCGCAAGGAACGGTATTGGGACCACTACTATTTATTATCTATGTTAATGATATATTCAAACTGAATATTAACGGTAAAATAATATCATATGCTGACGACACAGCAATAATAATTGAGAGTAATAACTGGAAGGAAGCAATAAAATTAGCCAACGATGACATTAACTGTCTCAAAAGGTGGTTTGACATTAATCTACTTACATTAAATGCAGAAAAGACATATCTAATCCCATTCTCCATAAACAAAAATAAAATAAAAACACCTATTACTAAATTATTTATACATTGCCCTGGATGTAATAATTTTAACTGTGAAAAAACCTGCTCAATGATCAAATCCACAGAAAAAATAAAATACCTGGATATATTAATTGACAGTAACTTAAAATGGAACATGCACACAGCCGAACTAGTGAAACGTATACGCAAATGCATCTACATATTCATTAGACTCAGAAACATCCTATCTAGAGCAGATTTAAAAATGGTTTACTACTCCATTGTCCAATCTCAACTGCAATATGGCATTGTCGGCTGAGGAGGAACATACCTAAATATCACCAACCCCATTAGAACTGTACAAAAACTTATCATCAAAATCATATTAAAAAAACCTCCCACATACCCAACAGAAAGCCTATTCAATGAATTTAAAGTGCCAACGGTAGATTCATTATACCAAAAATACACTGTTCTACAGACAATAAAAGAAAGGAGAATTGAAAACTGGAACACTCATCACTCTGCTAGGTATATACATAATCTACTAATACCAAAATTTAACACACAACATGCAAAAAATGGTTACAAAACAACGGAATAGTGAATTTCAACAATCTTCCTCCGGAAATAAAAGCGATCAGTGACATGAAAATAATGAATAAAAGGGTAAAACGGTTCTTCAAAAATAAAAAATCAGATCTGACGTAATTGTACAAAAATGAGAAATAAATGATATATATAATTTTTTTATTACATTATAATGTTACTATTATTAAAATGATACTAATGTAAACCTCTCTGTATATGATTCAAGCTAGGTACTAAGTAGTAATTGTATGTATATGATCCAAGCATAATAAGTATAGAATTTATATAAATTGTATAAAATATTTATATTGTTAAAAAGGTATTGATTATATTAAGTTCATTACAATGTGTCTGGTGGAAATTGAGACTTAAATGGGTCGAGGCTATTAAAGAATCGAAATATATATGTAAATGATGCTGAAATTGTCACTTCGATTATAAAAAATTTATAAATATGAATGATATTATTTTATATTCTAAAAAAAAAAAAATATGTTATTATGTAAAAAATGTAAAAAAAATAATAATATAAATTAAACAACACTTAAATCAAAGATGAATCCCACGCCACACACAAGATCTACCTTTAAGTGGCGTGGAAAGCGAATTCCAAAAAAAAAAAAATAAAAAAAAAAAATGAATGTAATACTATCAAAAAAATCTTAAATGTATCCTATTATATTTGATTAAATAAAAAAAAAATAATAATAAGTCTCAAATACAGCGAGTATATCTACTGAGCCTTCAAGGCTCTGAACTGTTGTCCTGGAAGTTGTCAAGAACTATCAAGGTGGTCTTTTAAGTGAAGAGATGATGTGAGACAAGACAAACAAAGCTAGTTTTAAATTTAAAAAGTATTTTCTCTTTCGTTTTTCCTTCACTCTTTATATCTATTCGCGTACCATACTTTAATAAGCACTGCTGTAGGGGTCAGATACTCAGATCTCGGCTCCACGGTAATGGTCCGCGATGACTAGACTTGTCTTAAAAGCCTTACAGTAAAAATACTAACAAAAACAGTGAAGTAAATCATAAATTCTGCATTCATGGAATAGCGACATCCGACTGGGAGGAGGCAAGTCGCAAAAAATACTGAAATAAGCAGAGTCTCCGCAGCAAGCTTTTTCTCATCAAAATATTAGAAAATAATAAATTCATATTAATAAAAAAAAAACCCACCATATGCTACAGTTAGGGGAGTGGACATGGTAATGATAATAATGATGGTTATGTTTACATTTCGTAGACTAGGCATGAGGTACGAAACTTTTTGCTATATATTTTTTTCACTTATACTCGTGTTATTTCTCCACGGGATAGATTAGACTCGTATTCAGGTTCACGCCATGATAATCGACTACCTTGTGCTAAAATATTTCTGTTTTCCTCTAATATCAATAATTTCATCGTTTTTTTTAATTGCCTAAGTTATTGCACAAACATTTTATAAAATGAAAGTCTTTCTTAGGTTTTTAAAATAGGTGACTAGAGTCGGTCAAGAGGCGAATGTGGACGTGGCTGGGACATGTTATTCTTTGCCGCAAAATAACATCAAATATAGCTGCTTTTTCTTTATGCTCCCCGGGCTCTTGCCATTTTGAAACTATATATACAATGTACTAGGTTGAGTGCCGAGAGGTAGAGCTAACATGGGACAAGCTGAAGGTCACAGTAACTGATAAGACATTTTGATTATGTGCCATTTGTGGTTATCGAATTAACCTATAATGTTTTTAGTTATCAGCTAATACATTTAAGCCCTTTGAACTCCTTAGATGGCTCAACTAAAAAAATACTACATTTAACCATACTTTCTTCTGGGTTCTACCATAAAAAAGCATTTTCTAACTCCGTTTATACTGCGTCCATTTTATTAGGTCACGCTCAGCTTTGGTGGGGTATCAACCGCCTGCCAACCCGCCCAGTACGGTTCGTCAGTTTTAATCTGGAGACCACAATCGGTACTCGAACAAGCACCGCGCACTGCCCGAGCTCATGCGGTTAACAACCCGTAACCAAAGTTGCTCTACCGAAAATGAAAACCCCACGACACCGCACAATAGCTTTTGTATCCACAACTTCCAAGATAGCTTTTTCCGCATCTTTCATGATATTTTATTCATTTAAAAAACAATTTTATTTGTATTATATATATTTATAATTCCTTTTGATATTAAATTAAAAAGCTACGGAATTAACGAATGAAGCTTGATAAATATAATTGAAGCTAACCTGTCATCCCCAGTACTGAATCCGAAGCAATATCACACCAAATATGTCAATAATATGCCTTTTAAATTTAAGAAAGTAGAAGAAACTTATATACAAATACTAGATAGTCAAAGTTCGCTTAACAGATGATTACAACAAATGATTTCTACAAACAAAATCGTCAAGCTCGTGTCTGAATTGGGCCAACGTCGCGTGGAATATATCAAAATTCCTGGCGATGTAGTTAAACGGTCTTCTCCCTCTTCCAAAAGATAAACTTTGATGGACTGATGTCAACAGTCCATCTTGTTTCTTCAAGCCCAATTCTTTTATGGCCGTCCCCACCCAAGTTTTGTCAAATTTCGTGGTGCCCTTATTGGTGAATCAACAAAACGCTGAGCCATCCTTAAAATGGAAAACTTCATAAATAATCTTATACCTGATGTAATGTCTTCCTGTGGTTTCACCAGACACATTACATGTATCGCTATTGTTTTTTAACAAAACCCTGCTGGTAGCAACATAAAAACTCTCATGATTCTCAATTTTTGATTTTTATTAAGAATTGTATGATTTTAATGACCTTCTGATATACATATTTTGATTGTATTTCAACGCGGTACCCACTGCAGCATGTCATAATAATTACAGTTGATCTTTTAAAGCCCGAATTTTGATACAAGCATTGAGGAACTCATGTGAAATGTTTACAAAAACTTTTTCCAAAAATTTCGTTTATATTGTATATTTTTTGGGGGGCGGCGATATAATTATCAAATTCACTTTTACCTCCCCAGAGGAATTGACGGGGTTATTTTCCACAGAATAAAGCCCTCTGAATGGAGGTCCCAGAGGAAAGCAGATGAGTTTTAAATGAAATTCCCCCTCCCTTACCTGCGCACATTTTGTTAATTAATTCAGGACATTTTGAAAAGCCGTTTGCCAAAATTAAAACATTTATCCAGCACCCAAAGATATGGAGCAATGAACAATATCGTGAAGTTAGTAACAGTCAGTAATGAAGTCGATAACAGTTAAAAAATATTCAAATTATTCACTTAATCCGCACTCATTAACATTAGTATTGATTTCATAGCCACACTTGCGCGCCTCAAAAACACTCATCGTGACATACTTTACTGAGCAGTATTTAGTTAGGATATTAACAAGTTCTTAGCTAGGTTTAAATTACAAAGAAAAGTTCACATATACGTAGAATGCAGTTACTTTGTGGTTCGTCGATACTTAACATGCGTCATGTGAAATCGCTATTTTCAACCGATCAGTGCACAGATGACTCAGGGGGCTCATTTCCTTTCCACCCCGTTTATCTTTCTATCATTGAATTATTGTTCTGTGTGCTAGTTTGAAGTTTATCCTGATGAAGGAGAGTTGCCACCGAAAACAGTAAACTAATAAATAATAATACTCAGTAGTTTTACATAATGTATTAATACTACTTTTAGGAATGTTTACTTTTAAATTTGACTTTTTTACACCTTCGCTGAATTTTGCCCAAAGTTTATTTCCGCAGATATGAGAGATATACGTAACCAACTCAGTATTTTTCAACTTGAGTCCAATAAATCTTGATTATAGCTATATTTTACAACCTCTGAAACAATGAATTTATTTTAAAATAAATAAACTCTAACATAAATGTTGATGGAAAGCATGCGTCAAAGCTACAGTTTGATCAAGCTCAGTGGTTCTATTAATATTTAAAAAACCGTCGAATACAGAATGTATATTCATTCGAGTACATTTTAGCTGAAGTTTTCAAAGACTTGGGAAATTTCAGTGGTTTTGCTCAGTAGTAATACTTGATTGCGTAGACAGAATTCGTTTGAACTATTTCTTTGTGTATATTGTGGCGTTGACAACGTTTATCTTTACACTTTCAGTTTTCAGTGTTTCAGTTTAACAGTCTTTGTCCTGAAAGCCTCGGATCGTTAATAGAAGCTTTTAGACTGCGCTACGCTTCAGCTGGGCTAGAAACAAAAATAAAAACAATCGATAACAGCGACTTGTATACTCATACTACTCCTAACTAGGCAGGAGCGAATCGAAAACTTCACAACTTTTTTTTTAATTGCATTAGAATCATTTTTTTTAACAATTGATACACATACAAATCTATAAGAAATAACACACTATATACAAATGATTTCATTGACCAATCAGATAGAAAGAGATCGTGGGTATACGGATTCAAACCACTGGTAGTATACCTGTGTCTTAACACTTAACAATGCCTTGACGACAATCATCGTTGATCGCCAAGAATACTTATAGGCTTAATATGTATTATTAACTATATTCAGTTAAATCAATGTATTAACAAATGTAAATCATAATTAATTATTTTTACTTTGCAAATAAATGTGCATATAATTTATAACATGTGTTATCTATGATAATAAATATTGATCATATAATGTTTATAAATTTCTCGAATCGTCGAGGCTTAGAAATTTGCTCGGTAGTCAACATAGAGTGCAATGGAAATAACATAAGTTTTAATCTTCACGACCAACATTTTCATTTCTCTTATAATTGAGGCAATAAATATAATATGGTATTTATATATTTGTATGTATATCAATTATTTTTATAATGATCATTATCATTATATTTTCCTCTATTTAAAAATCTATATCGCTTCTTTATTTATAAAAACTTTAAATATCTTTACACGAATACCAACCCTTTTCTTCCTTTTGCATTGTCAGGTTGACCTGCAAAACACTCTGTATGTAGTCTTATAAGTGGGTCTAATTTTACAAGTAATTATATTAAATATTACGATAAAATAAAAAGATTTAAAATGACTTTCCATATAATAAAAATATATTTGTGAGTTTGGTCCTTAAAACTTCTATTCCACATTTGTGTGACACGCGATCCTATTTATAAAGAAGCCGGGCGGATTTACCGGAATAATCGTTCGTATTAATCGGTTAATAGATAATCAAAATAATTTAATTCGCAAATTAACGCATGCTTATGAAGGTTACACATAAATATTCTTGTAAAAATTATCATAGCTGCAATTTTTTTCGCCCGCTAAACTTTTAAGTAATATTTTTTGAATAGTCTTTTTGACCATCAAAATTTTGCGAAAAAAATTATGATACCCAAGGTTTGGGATTTAACGTACGACACATTTTCACGTTATCCCGTGAATAATCACCACGTATTGACAAAAACTCCCGCAATCAATAAATAATGTCTTTCGATCCCTCAAAATACAACAAGCGAGATCTATGTATCACTAATCATGTGTGTGTTAAGTGAAATTGTTTTTCGTGGACAGTTCATAGATTTCCGGCCTTCAGTCTAATAATGACCTTGATCTTGATATAATTAACTGAGTTTGAAGTATTTAGTCATCGATCGATATTTTACCCGGAAAAATAATATTTCACTGAATACTCAACCCTAATAGCCACTCGGCTATTTACCATACGGTCGTGCGTGAAAGTAAAATGTCGATAATAATATTTAAATGGGGCCTTACCTTTAGGCATTCCATATAAATGGATTTGGCTCTTATAGGCTGAGGCTTTATACATTTTTCAGTAGCTAAATTAATAAATAAAATAATAAACGAAATAATATTCCAAAAAATACCTTTGCTCTATTTAAATATTCTTTATTATCCAGATTTTTATGGAATCTGGTATAGTCAACCTAGAGAGAGAAAAAACATAAAACTTGGCGTAATATGTTGGCTGCTCTTTGTTACTCGATTCTAGAATATTCGAAACGAATACTATAAACAAATTAAACATTAAAAAAAAATGTAATACCTTTTAATTGCGTTTTAAGTTAGCCATCGTCGAGTCTCGATTCGACAATGGCTACCCGACGTAGCCAAAACATGTCGTCCTCTAATTGTGGAATACGTTCTTAATAATTACACCAAGAATAATGGCATGAAAAAATCTAAAAATATAAATACAATTAATTTATTAATATAAATTTGTAAAAATGTAAGTAAATATATTTAGCATTTCACAGCTCATACACTAGCCTAGCCGAAGTCGAAATATGACCTTATCAGTAGCAGATTGGGGAGTTTAAGGTGCGTAGCTACGAAATATGCTTACACTAGCCGATCTAACAAACGGGCCAAGAAGTTTTATTACTCTTTTCCGGAGCTCACAAAAACTTGGTCAATGATATTTTTTTGGGTCTTCTTAATGCAAAAAGATCACAATCGCTGCCTACATATTGATGGTTCGTAATTGACTGACATCAACGATCTTTGGTCAGCTTTTATAATCAGCGGTACACTTAAATTACTGTTAAATAAAAAAATCTCTATTCTAATCTAATCTCGAATCGGTTTTGAAAACACATGGTGCGGTTTTATTATTTTTCCGCTTTAGTTGCAAACATCTGCTGACGTAAGAATAAACAAGGAGAGAAGAAAATGAAGTTAGGAAAAGTAAGTTAGTTGGGTCATAATTCATCCGTTAAGAGATGAGATATTCGTCGCATTACTTCTACATAAGTCTGGTCTGGAATTATGTTCGCTGAATACGAATGAGACGAAATGTAATGATGTAAGGAATGGAGAAGATTACAGTTCCTCATGTGCAGTCGTTTGCTTTCCCCATTTCATTTCGAAGCAATTCCAGAATGTTCTAACAAATAATAATGCGCCATCTGTCATGTTATTTATGTGTGTACATAATTTTTACTATCTTTTCTTTTATATTTGCTTCCCAGATGGAACATATGGTTGTCACAAATAACCGCCTCTCTTTCAGCTGCCGTTATTAGCATTTGTGCATTTATACATCAAAATTCAGATATAGTGGCTGTGGAATATTTGAGCGTTTGTTAGTCTTTTAAGGAGTTAGGGTGATTAACATGATGAAAGTCTTGATCATTTGGTCCCAATCAGTGGCTCAACCCATTTGGTATCATATTACTAAATATTATTGTGAATGTTGAGTACATTTCTTAAGACAATTGAACTATATTTTAGTTCACACTGTATACATCCTCAGCCATTCAGAGTTAAAATAATAGAATTTAAAACTGAATGAAAGACAAATGTCATCCTTTGGAAAATCCACAGAGAGATAAATTGAGTTTTTACTACATGTTGACAATGGCTCATTGCGAATCCATACAACGAGCATGAACTCGCAACAAATGCGATGATAAAGCAATTAATCCGATTCGCATTTCTGGTACGTAACAGGGAAAATTGTGGATTTGTGGAAGCTCTTCATCAATTTGATGCTGAATCACGAAAATACAATGGATTTATTGCATAAAAATCTGCATTCATGCGTAGTCTGCGGATTACAACCGTTTTTCAAGGGAATAAACATGAATACTGTATGTTTTTTATGATTATTTATTTTAACACATATAATAGATTCCAGCCAGACAGGTGATTTAATGTGTGAATTATATGCCGCTTGCAATTTTGATGACAACTAAACCCTCCGTGTTATCGTCTTCTTTTGATATTATCATAATACAATTGCTAGAGAAGTTGAAAAAAAACCTAACGAGATTTAATTTTCTGTACAGTATTTTTATTTTAAAATATAAAAGAAAGAATAATTTTAAACGTTCTTCCATTTACTCGTACTTTAATTTAATTTTATGAAATTCCGACAAGATCGAATAAAATCAATAAAAATTTCTACAAACTGATGAATTTTTGTTTGTTTATTGCAAAAAAAAATCTTTTATATAAATAATTAATTAATCAAAAAAAGTGTAACAAATAAGGATTTTTGTACTCAGTTCGTTAAAATTAATAAACTTTGGCACACTTAAATAAAACCTTCAATCGAATTGGTATACAGACGTAACGTTGATTAACTTAGTCTTTTTAACCGCTATTACCCCCATACTGCTCCTCTTAACTTATTTTTTATCCTCTATATGAATGTGTATTTCCAGTACCGTCTCTAATGAACTCAAATACTTTATCCCTTTAAGCGTCAGTAGATGTGGACGTTTTTTAAATACATATTATGTAATAAACCTAGCTGCCGATCTTCACAAAGTTCTGCTGACTTATAATGTATCCTTCAGTTTTACGAGTGGTTCATGGAAAATTCATTGCTTATCGTTCCAATCCCGCCTGGAACGGTTTTCTATCGAAATTTAACGGCATCAGGTTCTCCACACTTGTACAGAGTGAACTAATCTTACTCTTTTTAGAGTCGGCTCCTCTTGAAGCACCTTAATCTTAATCTTATTACTCCTAATTGTTAATCTTCAAAATAGCAAAAGTTATAAAATCCTCATATAAGCTTTTTGCAAATCCATAGGTATTCTACTAAACATAATAATCTTCTTATACATGTTACCCTTAATTTGTGAAGCAGAATCCTGGGACTTGAGAAAATGGCCGCCAAGGCATGCAAAGCATATTATAAGTGATTTATTACATAATTCTTAAAAACCGATGCTATGGAGGTTTACATAGTTTTTTAGACTAATTGGATCAAATTTATTAATAATATGCATTTTATTATCTTAGTAAATTAAGTAATTACAGCTTATTTTCATCAAATTTAATATCTGATGGATAACACTTTTAAGTATTATCACATTTTCCACTAAACAGATGTCATGTTCATGTTTTCAGGCATCTGACAGTAAACTGACGCGGCGTCGGTAGCTTTTTCATAAAAAATATTTATTCTAAGTAAATGTACCTATCACCACTTTGGTTTTATCCTAACTTATCGATTAGTTAAAACACGTCAACAAAAGTGTGTTAATTTACTAATTGTTGATGGAGAAGATGTAGCTTCCGTGTGGTTCGAGAGCGTTTCGGGGAAAACGTTGCGTCTCGAGGGCTGAAGCGTGACTTCCTCTAGGCAACCTTCGTTCGTCTCGTTCAATCCCTGAAGCGTTGTGTTAGCAATTTTTCTAATTGAGATATAATTTTACTACAAAAAATCGCGTCAAGGAGTTCTGAGACAGCAGACGTTATAAAAAAAAGAGAAAATAATCAATTTCAATTTTTTTTAACGTTAAAAAAAAAGTCAGAATAATTGATTTTAAGTTAGGTTGTACAAGTTTATATCATACTGTATGTTCCTGATATGACGGAGAACGAATTTATGGTTACATCGCTCGGCGAATGTGGATATTGGTCTTAACTCAAGCTCATATTCAAAGTTTTTTTTTCAACTTTATATTATTTTAAGAATCTGATATGATAAACCCATTAAAAGTTTCAGGGTAACGTTTAAACTCTTCTAACAAGAAAAAATATTTAAATGAAAAACGTCAGAGCCATGTCAAAACAGACATTTGCAATATCAGGAAACTATTAAAAGTGAATATACAAATAAAAGTGCCTTACTCATGTACTATTAGCTAGACTTTACCCGCCTCACACCCGCATCATACCGAAAGACGTTTAAGTCTGCTTGATGATGCGCTTATTCAGATTATGCAACTGATATGTTCAGTAAGAGTTCCCTCTAAAGAAGTGGCCACTGCACAGAAGTGCAGTTATGAAACCTAAAGTTGGTATATATATAAATATATATATATTCATCCCATGGCAGTTCCATATTTCGGAACGGTTTTGGAAGTTATGGTCACCACAAATTGCTGCCGCTCATTAATGGCGGTTTCCGACGACCTCCAATGCAAAAGCCCGAGGACTCGAAGAGTCAATGCTGTAGTATCCGTGTATATTTTGAGTGATTTGTTAATCATTTTTGATGGAGAATTGCATAATTAACCTGATGCTAGCAAAGCCTGGAACATTTCGTTTTAAAGAGCGGCTAAACCCGATCAGCGTCATGCGGTTAACAACACGCGTTGACTCATCCATGTTTTCATCTATATATGTTTTGAGACAGTCCGGAATTTAGAAGTAATTATTTAGATATGTAGTAAGAATAAATGTATTATAAACACAAGCCGCTCTTTATCACGGCGTTCCTTATGATAACAGCTGGCAAACTTTCTGTGCTAATGATTTCAAATACAAATATTCTTGAGTGATGTTTCTGCAGTTTATTTATGTAAACACATACAGGAAAATACCAACAGATGGTGATAGTGATGCTGAAGTGTCATCTGTGGATTCTATAACGCTTACCATGTTACATATGGTTAAGCGCTGCATGTGGAGTGTTGCTCCGCCAACGTCATAGACTACAGCCCGAGATTTACGCATCATCCTTATTATTACAGGAATTTACTATGAATGGGTGGTCTTCACGGGACGATGTTCGTCTTCTACAAATTTTGATTAATATACTATGACTGGCATTTTACGGGTGAGGGATCAAATTCACACCAACCGGGGGTATTTTAGAGTTCAGAAATCGATTTAATATTTTTTTTTTTAATCTCCGTCGGGGATTGAACCCATGACCTTTGGCTTGACAAGCAAAGGCTTTGACCATTGATCTATAACTGCCGGCATATGCGTGCGATATAGCTGCTATAAACCTTCAGAAGGAATCTACTAACTCTCTATGAGCGTAAAGTATAATCTTGATATTCACGAATATTTTATTTCTTCAGCTAGCGAAAAACTTTGTCAGTTTCGTCGTCTCGATCGTCGAGAAGTTAGACCGAAGTCAAACTGTGAGGCCAATTCTAGTAATACCTTCGCAAACTCCGAATATTAGCCAAGACCTCTAATGCCTGCACACGCCTACTTGATGTTCACGCAGGTTGAGAATATTAGAACTTCAGAAATTTAAATTTCGCTAACTTTACTGAAATTTCTCGGTATTTTGTTGAGAAAACTGTTTCCAGTTTTTCTGGCAAAGTGGAAAAAAGTGAAGACATATAAATAAATCAATAAAAATAATCATTAGTTTTTTTTTATGTAAACACATACAGGAGAATACCGACAGATGATGATAGTGATTCTGAAGTCTCATCCGCGGAGTTCTATTACGCTTACCATGCTGCATATGGCTAAGCGCTGCATGTGGAGTGTTGATCCGCCAACGTCATATACTGCAGCCCAAGATTCACGCATCATCCTTATTATTACAGGAATTTACTATGAATGGGTGGTCTTCACGGGACGACTTTCGTCTATCACTAATTTTAATTGATAGGCTATGACTGGCAATTTACGGGTGATGCATCAAATTCACACAAACCGGGGGTATTTTAGAGCTCATAAATCGATTGAAAATCCTTTTTATTTTAATCTCCGTCGGGGATCGAACCCACAATCTTTGGCTTGCAAAGCAAACGCTTTGACCATTGAGCTATGACCAAAAGTTATGGATTTGCTTCCGTCACAAGCTAGCCATATGAAGAACTTAGAAAATGTGTTGTTTTAGGCAAACTCCAGATAGTTTTATGACGATACACGGGCTATTTATAATATTTTTATGCAATAAATACTGATATTTAAAAAAATGCGTTACAGTTAAAAAGTATTCATCCAGCACCCAATGTTGTGTGAATTAAAATGTGATATTCAACCCTGCTTTAGGGATAAAGTGTCTTCACTTAACATAAAACGCGGAAGGGATAGTTTTCCGAGAGCCGAAATAAGATAATAATAAATGTATTAAACGCAGTTAAACCTAAAGATATAAAAGGATATGATGTATTTTTTAAGCAAGCTTGAGCCTAGAAGAAATAAAACCCCGTAGTAATTTATTCAGATGTCTATTACTACCTTTTATGGAGGCTTTTTATTATATTTCTAGTGCACTGCTGGGGAGTGGAGCAGGGGTAGAGAACTACTGCTCTGAAATATTTATTAACAATTCTTTTAAGTAATTTTCTATATAGCTTTTTAGCCAGATAGAAAATAACTTCGTTGGTTTTCACGGCAGGATTTGAAATTGTGGCTCTTGGGTTGAGCCGTGTTTGGCGAATTTCACAAAATCGTCAACCCCGAAGATGACCCCTGCAATGGCGGTCGAAATATTGCTCAGAAGAACTTTGACACACACGGCTCAACACAAAAGCCACAATTCCAGATAGAAAATGTTGGAAGTTTTACAAAACATATTTGCTTGCGTCCATCCAGCTGGATGCGGAAGGCGGAGGATCGAAAAGAATGGAGACTCATGCGGGAGGCCTACGTTCAACAGTGGACGGACAAAGGGGGATGTTGATGATGATGATTTGTTTGCGAGAGATAAGACGCAGTAAACTGGATTATTGTACACTGTGAAAACGTTTGATGTAATGCCACAGAATTCCATTCGCTCGGGTGGAATATATCTACGTTCAAGACGATGTGATTGATTGAATCGTCTGATCCTTCTCCTAAGACACAAAGTCTCTGGCAGGCTAGTGCCCTGCTTACGTGATGCCCCATGTTCTCTGCCCCTGATCTAGACCCTGGAAGCAAGTCCTACCTAGGCATGAATTTTTCATATATATTTCGGAACAAGTCCATTTCGCCGGCAGCTGCAGAGAGACTCGAGAGCAAATCAAATATTCCGCAATTCTGTTTGGTGTCTTTTCTACCCGGAGTATCATAAAATAATATTACTGGAAGACTTACTGACCGGAGACCACTGTTAACCCGTTATAAAGATTTTTAATACCTTTCACTAGTCATAGTTGTTCAGAGGGAACCACTAGACTTTTCCATTTCCATAAAAAATCCATAACTTCTTCATACCTGGAGCATATAGTCGTCATAAATTTCCAACTTAAGGTTTATGTCTATCACCATGGTACTCACTTCTTCCTATGTCAGTTTTGCCTCCTGAAGCTTTTTTGTATTGAATTTTATGTATATGTAATATAATTAGAGGTTGTCGGGAACCATATATGTTCCCAAGAGAACCTTCAGGTGCATATCTATCCTAAAATAAGGAATAGAAAGTGTTAGCTAACAGAACTAAGTGGCGAAAATTTGTGTCCATAGGTTTCAGAAATGGAATGAATTTGGGGAAGTAGAAGAATAATATAATTATAATATTATATATAATTACCTCCAGAACAGCAAGAATCTGAGAGCCTCAAGAAAAGGCATCTTTAGTTTATCCTTATAAACATTATCCGCTTCAAATCAAGTTGATTGTAATCAGTATAGTAAAATCTCAATAAAATTGACCTTTTTTATTAACAAAATTCAGATACATCGGACAAAAAATCCTCTTAATATTATACTCGTATTATGACTTCATGCTTCATGTCAAGTATCGCAGCTTTTAAACAATTTTTAGCGGCCATGATAACACTTCATACGTACAGCATTAGAATTTGAGACATAATTTCATTCTGCTCGTATAGTGCACCTAGTTTAAGCAATAGTATAAATATTGTAGAAGGGGATATTCTGATATATTAATGCATAGGTTTCGCCGCACCACACTGGGGCTTGCCTCGCTTGCCGGGGATTCACGGAACTCTACAGCAGTTTTGCTAATTTACTCCAAGCGAATGGATGCATTAAGTGTACATTTTTTACATAACGGAATTTCGGCTTAACCTTTTGCCCGCGGTATCAAATTTAGCAAACATACCCTGTACGCGGCTGCTTTTTCGGGTATTTTGTTGTCGCGTTTTCAATTGTAAATATAGGCTGTGATATTTTATTAACTAATCAAATATATTAATTGGCACCCAAAGTAATTTTTTCAATAATAAAATACAAGATATTTCTTGTATTTTCGGTTTGATTTAACAATAATCATTATTCATACAATTATATAGGTTTGAAACTTCCATGACCTATATGTGTGTCATACGCGCTGAAGGCATGTTCGTTAGAACACATATAGCGGTCATACGCGGTGAACAGATTAAACAGACCACCCTCCCCCCAATTAGTCCGCTATATCGAGGTCTTACTGTAATGTAAAATTTATACCGTATTGAAGAAACACAGTAATGTAAATAAACAATGAAATAATACTTTTTTGTAAAAGCACGCAATTTTATTGGTCCACCGTTTTCGGAGACAACGCTCCTTCCTCAGGACAAATATGAAATCAATTAGTTTTAAGCGAAACTCAATCAGCGCGCTGACCGCGGCGCCATTCAGCCCATCAGTCTGCTTGTGTTCCCGGTGTGATTGGTGTTCCGATGATGTACCCATTATGCGGTCCTTGACAAGGGAAGGCGATGACGTCAACGTCTGTGCTGAATTAATCAGAGACCATTGTGCCGGGCGACTATCGGCAGCATTCATATCGCAAACATTGCAGATGGCACGATGTACGGCTGCGAAAATTCCACAGAATATAAAGTACATGACATATTTGTACAAGATTCTTAATGGAAGACACGGTGAATCATTTTAGAGACGCGGATTTCCAACTTTTTAGTACCAATTTACAAATACTAAAATAATCAATATAATAAGGGCAACTAGCATTAGCAACTGCCATTCTCTTATGATTACTCAATACTGAATATGGGTACCAAAAAGTAAAATATAGCTTTATACGAGTTGATGATTAGTTTAATTTGTGGGGACGCATAGGAATATTGTGTGTAACATTCCAAAGTTTGAACAAGTAGATATGTGTTGAATTTGTTACAAATATACAAACTATTATATCATCAGGTGCAAATAATGTTAGTTTAAATTTGAAACACACTTATACAATGGTTTTCATCAAAATTTATTCAAACATTGATCCGTTATGTAAAACTTTTGTATAGCGCCAAGAGCATAAATTCCACATTGTATGGGACTCGTAATTGCTAAAGATTAGGTATGAGTGAACTGTGCTCTTTGTTTTAATAGTAGTATATATTGATAACATTTTTTTTTCTTTCAGAACCCAAAATGGATGCTAAGGAAGCGGCAAGAGACAAACAAAAATGTCACGGCAAAGAAGCGTCAAGCAAAGACCTCCATCCCGGCGTTATTGGCAACGTCAGGATCTCCAAGAGCGAGGAGGCCGTCACCGTACTCAACGCGGCAACAATATCCAAGAACAACAGCATCAAATCCGAAAAAGACGTCAGATTCTCAATAGCAAACTCAAACATATCACTAGAAGTACCAGATTTGAAATCACTAGATAAAGAATTGTGCAGCATCGCTAAAAAGGATGCAAAGCACTCGAGGTTCAGTAGCGACCCTTCTAAAGATAGTCTGGAAAGACAGGACTCGAGGATGAGTGTCGGGGGTTCGCCCAAGGTGCCGAGGAAGTACTTTACGAATTGGAGACAAGCCTGTGACAAGACCAAAGATCGAACTAAGGAATTACTTAAACGGTGGAGGACTTTACCGGAGACAGACGGACCCATGGAGGATGGAGAGCTGGAGATGGACATCCACGAAGAGAAAACCAATAAGGGACATGGCTGGAGCGTCCACGTGTGGAGTAAGTTAAAGTTGGAATTACTTTATAGACTGCAGTATCCGATTCCAGGAGCGAGATCCAGAAATGGGCAATTTATACTTAGCAATGTCGGTAACAAAATGTTTAAGTCTATCATTAAGAAGCCTCGAGCAATCTTGAACTTAAAAGTAATAATTGTCTAGAATTTATTTAAGTGAAAATTTTATATTATTAATAAATATTACGATAAGCGACCTAATCATTACTATCATAATAGTTTTGTTCAATGTCAAGAATCCTTATCGACCGTTAATGAAGCTGTAAAGCTGGCGCGTTCTTAAATTCTGAAAGATTTGATTATTTGATTGAGAAAATGGAATTATATTGATTGGACGACAATTGTTCTGATTATTATTGTTTTGTCATCATCTAGCCACGTGGGTGAATCGCTACAGCATCGACGGTGGCGACGGGGGAGACAGCGGCGGCGAAGAAGAACTTCCTCCAGCTCTGGCTCCACTGCAAGCAGACAAGATGGCGCTGTTCTTCAGCGAGCTCTTGGACATGGACCGGGACGACCTCGTCTCCGAGCAGGACTTCGAGCACTTCTGTGAGGTATGCTTTAATCTGAATACACGAATAACGACAGATCATAAATATGACATAAACGACGAGCGGTAGACTTCAGCAGACGAATGCATTGATCATATTATTGTCTCGCGTGTTGTTCCAGAAACTTGCTCACTTTGCTGACTGGTCTCCCAACTCGCCCGAGTTCCACATTCTGCTCGAAGTTAAGGGAGAGTTTGTGGACAACTTCATAGGACCGCTGCCCGCTCAGTAAGTGATGACAAATGTATGCACACAAATAATTATTTTCATACTGTAAAGTAGTTTTCATATGTTAAAACTATTCTTTCATCCGTTTCAGCACCCTTTAAAATGATTATGTTTCTTACATAACATCATATTACACCACCAAATATCTTACATATTTAATTGTGGTGATTGTGTGCTCCAACTAAGCGGTGTATTCTGCTGGATGACAAACATTTTAGTCGACTTTTTTTACCCTTGGATTCTGGGTAACCGTCGATTTTAAAATGTTTTGACGAAACTTAAAAAAATAGCTGACTCTGAACAACGTAAATGCTGTGGCATCTGACAATTTTTAGCGTACTGTCCATTTTGGGAGCTACAAAGGAAAAGAAAAATAATCCATTTATATTGATTGTTTTTTAAGGCTTTATTGCCTCACCAATAGTCTTCCTATCAACTTCACGCTCAATAAACTATTTTTTAATGGCTAATCGATGCATCTCTTCATCTGCAATAGAAGTCAAGTGGTACCCAATTCTAGTTCCTCATCATCATTGTTGGATAGAGTCATCGTAGACCTCACGCATGAGTTTCAATATTTCACGGTCCCATGATTTTCGCATGTAACCTCCTTCCACTCACTTAGCAAATGTACAACTTGAAAAAGACGTTTACTTTTGTCGAAAAAGTAGTCTTACACACCATTCATATTATTATTACCGTCGACTGTAAGAACTGACTGCTCGTGTTACTACACTTAATCGAAATGTACCGTATAATCTTCTTTTCTGTTTGTATTGTCAAATAAATGAATAAGATGAGCTGCCGTTCAACCTGCCTATCGGGTACTGTGAGTCTATTTATGCTACTAACTTAATCTAATCTACCGTTAAACCATCATCCAGTATCGGTATTAGACACTGCACTTAGGGCAAAAAAAATCTGGCGCCCCTTGTTTTTTTTTGTCTAGTATAAAAAACTAAGCAAGTTAGGCCGCCTTTGCCATGTCACTCAGCGCCCTCGGCAGCCGCCCCACTGCTCCACCCTCTAAAACGGGAACTACCATCATCCATATTTATGTTGCCAGGTACAAGGATAAGGCTTACTGGAGGCGGCTGGCGTCTGGGCTGCCCCCGGGCACTGTGGACTGCGAGAACTGGCTGGCTCGGTGGCCGATGCTCCTGCCTCCTTGTGGCCGCTTTAGACGACTTCCACTCTTCCTCCAATACTTCTGCAAGATACTATTTGGCGTCATCAACAAGTCAGGTGAACAGTATCCTAAATTTTTCAAAGTGTAAATTCTAAACGATAATATTTTTGTGTGGGTGTCAACTGCTACTTTGGCAGTTGTGTGGTATACTTTTGTCTTTAAGCTTTTTAAACGTAATGAAATCACAGACACGAAAAATCTTATTCGCCTTGTTTTAGGTCAACTTTGCAGGTAGATGGAGATATCTATTTTATAAAACTAAAAGATTCAATGAAAAAACAGAACAATTGAAAATAGGTATAAAATGAAATCGTGTAAAATAAAGTATGTATAACTGAAAAAGAGAAAATGAACAAAAAAGTAAGGAAAAAAAAGAAAAAAAAAGAAAAGGAAACAAAAATAAAAGATCACTTTTAAAAATCTAGAAAACCAACGCCATCGACAAAAGAGGAAAATAATTTGGAAAAAGGATCGAGGTGTGCGGTAGCCCATTCAGAATTTGCTATTGCGGTTGAACTAAATTGAGTCCTGGAAGCTCCACAAGTACCAACTGGAATGTCAAAAAATGGGTGGCTAAAAGCACATGTATAAGTATTCAGCATGTAAAAGTTAATGCATTCAAGAATCCCAGGATTGTAAATAGCTTAAAAGATGTTAATGTGATCGCAGTTGATTTTGAGATCAATTAATAAATTAATGGTTAAACCAAAAATCAACGTTAATTATTATCGTAGTATCATTTGTTTGCTCAGCTATACAAGTGCCCATTTCCAGACATCAGCTAATCTTGGATTGATTCATTGCAATAATAATTTATTATTTGTGTTTCAGGTTCAGGAAGAATAAGCCGACAAGAGATGAAAGCTTTCTACATAGCGGTGGTCGGCCTGAGCTCCTCTAGGTGTGACGACATCATGGACATCGCTTATAATCTCTTGACCAGCGTAAGTCAAGCTCACTGCTGAGTATCGTGTTCATAACCACTCCAATAACAGAATAAGTGGCCGTACGTGCTTCCGAAAGTTAAATCAAATATTTTCTTTAACCAATGATCGGGTTGGGGCTTAGGGCTTGAAGAATTGAGTGCATCGTTTTACGCTCTCTAATATAAATTACAACCATGTTAATTGTCTCAGTGGTTGTAGAAAATAAATGTCTTGTGAGCGAATATTTGTTCGATCTACAAGCACGCCAAGGAAGTTGAGTGTCTCACATTTCAACCCGACGCACCTAGCACTGGTTACAATGGTGATAATGTGAATCCATCGCGCAAAAAGATAATTTGGTGTACGAGTGTTTTGATTTTTATGAATTTTTCTTTCAGAACGAGCATCTTCCGTTGAATTTTGACACGTACAAGAGGTGCTACAGCAACTGGCTATGTGGGCGCAGCCCTAATGGACCTGGACAGTGGGCAGTGGCGCCCCCACCCAAGGGCCCTCTTCCCAGGGAGCCCTTCCCCGTGGACTACAGCGCCCTCAACACGGAACCAGCGCGACTAGAGAAGTACGCCCCCAACCACAAGACCAACAGACACTCTGTGATAGTCTGAATTGTGGACGACAGTCAAGAGACTAAGTAATCCGTAGTAGTTTACAATAGAGCGCCTTGTGCGTTCTAATTCACTACATAGGTGTATAAGCTATTTGAAAACTTTCCGACCTTATCGAATTAAAGCTTAACGTAAGCAAACTGTAGAAAGTTTAAATCTTACTTATCATTACTTTATTTCTGTCTTTTATGGCTTGCTATATATTTAAATGAAGAAATTTCATAATTGCTCCATGCTCTTTCTTGACTGTTGACAGACAATATCATCTGACAACTTTGGAAAACTATAATAGACAAAGTAATGATCACATTGATTTAAATTTTTCACTTTTACTTTATGACGATAAGATTATAAACTTTTCAAAAAGCTCCGTACTAACCTGAAACAAGATCAACATGCCTATAATACTTTCAAATACTGGACTGGATTTTAGCCATAAAACTCCTACTGGATGTAAACATCACACTGGATGACAGCGAAAACAAATTTTAATAATTTATCAATAACCTCTTGTAGTAGTTTAAGCTGCATTTAGCAAAGAGATCGCGTTTGAAATCTGTTCAATAATTTAATGATGAGAAACATTATTTTTTCAATAATCAAAGCATTTAAAAATAAGGAGCGGCTACATCACTTATACGTCAAATAACTAAAACACGTCATAAGACGGGTTTTAGTTATTTGTTCATTTTCTAGTTCAGTTCTGTCAACTGCCGTGAAGAACAGCTGATCTTCACTAATTCTCTGTAAAAACAATCATTATATAAAATAAAACAAACCATACCAATTTTTTTCAGTTACCAACAAAACATTGTCCTGTGGGAGTTTTGGAACTTAATGGGCATACCATGGGCTCCATTGCTCCATTTGTCGAAATAGTCTCAATTAAGTAAATTATTAGTTAAGAACATTCACTGCCACAAAATAATTATGACCACAAACGTAAAAAAATAAATCAATGCATCCTTACCGAAAGTAAAAAAAACAATGTGCGTACATTTTATTAATTACTTTTTAGCATCTTTTTAAAACAAATTAAGAAAATAATTGAAGGCACATGGGCCGTTTTATATTTCTGGTTTCTATTTAAATATGTTAGATTGCTGTAAGCCTAGTTATCAGTAAAGCCCAGTTTCATGGTTTTATGGAACTTTGTTGGCCAGACTAAAAAGAAAGTTCTTGAACTTAGATAAATTGAATTGAATATTATATTAGAATGTTAATGTTTTATTAATTTTATTATATTTAACACCATTAAAAATAGGCAACCACTGTTGAAATACCTTCCCTACGTTGGTGTTCTCCTGCATGCGTATCTACACATAAACACTCATGAAAAATGTATATAATATGTACCTAATTATTCTTTAAGGCTGCAAGCACTGGACGGTTCTGAAACATGTATAACATAACCTTAAAGAACAAATAATTATTGATAATTTAAAATTTTATTTAGGCCTAGACAAGTTTATCCACTTCTATTGTCAGCTGTTTGAATCTTTTAAGCCTCGTCTGAAGGCAGCTTCGGTTCATTTGAATATAGCAAGATATTACTTCACAATTCGTACTCTGTAAGCACTCCTTAGTTCTTGGAGCAAGAATAGCTCACAATTTTGTTGCCCGTGATAAGTTATAAATATATCTTGAATAATAAAATAGATCCATGACAATTTTGGTATTCCATGAACTGACCTTATAAAATAAAAGTGCTCCAAAATGTTATTAACATAGTCTCACAGGGATTAATAATCCCTGTGAGACTACAAAATTCAGCTGTTTTATTTTTGAAGAGGAACTTTGATTATATCCATCAATCAGCTAAGTAAGGATATGTGATTAACCTGGCATTATAAAGAAACATGGTGTCGTAAAAACTAGTCTAGTCGATAAATGAAAGTGTGTAAGATATCAAAAACCCAATTTAAAGAGTTATTATGTAATTTCATTAAGAATTGTCAATCAAAAATATATAATATTCTAAAACATGTGATAACTATTGTAATAAAAAAATGAGCAAACCTTTGCACTTTTCTATAATAAAAGAAAAATAAAATACTAAAAAAAAAAAACTTTTATTTATAACAACACTGTATAATAATAATAATTGCAATTAAGATATTAAAAAAACAATGTTAAACATTTTTTACTTAAAATTGAGGTAGTCAAAAACAGTCTGTTATAGGATTTTAGTTACATTTAGGGTAATAAAAATGTTTCAATGCATTTTATAATGCTGAGTCATCTCTGTAATGTATTTACCTAATGACAGTTTCTTAAATTGATCCTTAAATCATTAAGCAACACAATATCCCCTCAATTTTTTTAGGGTTCTTCCGTCTGCAATGGTTCAAAAGAGAAGAATATATTTTTCTGTTCCCTCACCTCTAAACACCTGTGTATTAGCATTATAGTGACAACAACAAATGCAGCTGGTGGCAATTGCAAAAATTTACAAAAAAAATAAAAAATCATATATTTATTCAATTGGTTCATATAAAAGTTTAGTTTTTAAGTTAATTACATCGAAAATTTGCCCACGGAAAATAAAAAAAATAACCTTTCATCCCCTCCGTGGAAGAAATCGAAAGAGTATCGCCCTTTTATCCATATTTGTTTTATTATATCTTAGTAGCTCTTGCCCTTACGTAGAAAAATAAATATTGTTATCTATACATATTTGTCTTAGCTAACTCTGTTTCAGAATTCAATTTAAGTGCGTTCTGGACTTTCAATCGATTAAAACGTTAAAAATAAAACATTTAAAAAATCCTACACAATAAATCAAGAAAATAAAAACAGATCATGTTTCGTTTAATATTAAAAAAATTTTTTTTTAATAAAAAATGTTTTATAAAAATTCTCAAAAATAAATTATGCAAATTTGGAAAAAAACAAATAAAAAACCCGCCCGCATGGAGTAAATGACTTTTGCCTATTGAGCTTGATTACACGAGCGCACTACACGAGATGTGGACCTTCGTCATTTTACTACTAAAGACTCTTCTGCAAAACTTCCTGTGAATCGGTGGTGTACTAAGATGATGTTCGTATGAATATTTCATTTTCAGAAGAACACGACAGGCAATATTTACAAAAGAAAGATCTCGGGGCATTTCTGATATTTGTTTACTTATTTAAAGTTTATAAATTATTTTTGACAGATAAAAAGGAATTCCATTTTTTTTTTAAATTTTCTTCATTGTAAATAGTTCACAAAAGACATATATACTTTTTTATATTAAGTTTAAAGATTTTTCTTGTATCTTTTAAAAAAAAAAAAACTAATAAACATATTAAAATGACATGAATATTCTATTTAAGTACATATTTATACTCTCGCATACATTTCACAACTGCCTTAACTGTATCACGATTTGTAACGCGTTTTACAATTTTGTTTTCAAGACCTTCTCCATCAACCGGAGATGAAAACGACCCGTGTATTTCAACCGCATTCGTCTTTGACAATATGACTGAAACATTATTTTTATCGACACCGGATCCCGGCATTATTACAATCCTATCCCCGGCAGTTTCAAATAATTTTTCTAACACTTGGATGCCTAACAAAGCAGTTCTCTGCTGACCGCTGGTAAGGATTCTTTTGAATCCAAGCGTAATGATGGTCTCCAAAGCGCTAGTATAATCACTCGTAATATCAAACGCTCGATGGAATGTGACCGGTAACGGGGCGGATTCTTTTATAATCTCCCTGCAGGACTTCTCGTCCACTGTCTTGTCGGCCGAAAGAGCTCCAAAAACGAACCCGTCGACACCGCTCGCTTTCAATAGCTTCAAATCCTCGATGCTCCTCTCCAAATCTTCTCGGGATACAATAAAGTCAGACCGGTCGCTGCTCCTCAGCATTGCAAACACTTGCATCTCTGGAAACTGACAGTAAATTCAAATTTTAATGTTTTCTGCATAATTTTTTACTCTTCTTCCATATTTACTCACTAGCTAGTCACTATCTTTATGTCATTCTAAGTCATCTCTACATAAGAAACAAAGATTTAGTTTATATACATCCTAGGTAAGGCCTTGAAAGCATCAGCAAAACCATCTTATCATCCGATCTCCTTAAACAACACTGATTTACTAACACCAAAATCTTGACTGAATATTTTATAATAATAAAAAACTGATATCGTTCTTATGCACTACTATTGTGCCTACCCATTAGGATTGACGTCATACAGCTCATTGACAAGTTATGATCAACTTCCAGTGTTCTGTAAATAAATTATGCAACTTATGTAGGGGATGATGATTCTTAGATTCTTAGGTGAACGGACGTTCAAATTTAATGCTTTGAATATTGATATATTTCATATTAGGGAATATTTTGTGGATAAATGTTTATATTTATTGTAGACACTTTCTTTTCTGCCAAAATGATAATTGAACATTGAATTTTTTTTATTTAATTTTATTAAACTTTAAATAACGATGACATTTGATGATTATAACATGATAGTGATAACATTTCATTTAGTATTTAGTCAACAGAATGTTATATGTGAACATATTTCAACCAGTATTTTATTATCTTTTTGCATTGACTTGAGTATTTTACAATGAAATTGAATGATTTATATAGGAGTTTAGCCATAATAGTTTACCATCTGTTTGATGGATGTGACGAGACTGACTGCGGGGGTGAGGCCATCTTTATCCAGGCGGCTGCAAACCTCCAGCCGTGTCGCCCCACCCGAGGCCGCCTCAGATACAGACTCCAAGCAGTCTACACAGACTTCAACCACCCTAGAGCATCAAATAATAATCAATACTTGTTAATTTAAACCTCCCCTTACTGTGCTAAAAACATCCGTGAGCTCCGACCATATGTATTTTCTATTAACTTTATGAAAATGTTATTTAAAAACCAGAAAATTTGATATTCATTTTATTGATTACAGTTGAATTTGAAATGTAAAATTTTTGTAATTTAAGTATCTGAAAAAGAGAAAAAACATCGCAATTAGACGTTATAGCTGCAACAAATTCAGCGCAGATATTGACCCGTGCGCAGCCAAATTCATACTGACGGACGTTCGCGAAGCCGCACATGTGCCCGGACAACAAGTTTGTCTGTCTGCGCAGCCTTACGCGCAAATGCATAACACGTGCACGAGATTCTAACTCCGATTATTCCACAAATTATTTATTTCCATCGCTACAAATGAATAACTATAAATTATTATAATTTTATTTAATACTCAATAATATTACAGAGGAATAAAAAAAATGTTCACTCAGTATGTAACATATTTTATATAGATATTCTCATTATTAGAGCCGAGTTGTAGTAAATACATATCATCGTGAAGCAAGGGTTATTAATCTTCCAAACATTGAAAATCACTAGTCAATTTAAGCCACAAAACTATTAGTCAAAGTCAAAAAAAACTTTTTTGACTTTGACAGTCAATCAACGTAAATGGTATTACAGACCCCTTTTTCGAGTGGAATGTATCAGTATTAAGATAAACAAGTAAAATAAGTATCGAAGGCAAAAAGTTTCGGCGACATTTCATTCATAAGACTTTTGGAACTAAAAACCTAAACTAAGATTAAGCTCTACGAATCGAAAATATTTTATAAATATTGCACACAACTGAAAATATTTGTTGGATATTTCACATAATGAACACATCAAACTCCTAGGCAGCCCTAAGAAGGAAGATAACTGATGTCCTATACGCTAACTCTTAAATAAGGTGGCGGTATGCTCCAAATAAAGACAGGGTATAAGAAAAAAAAAATTACATGCTTGAAGTGACAGACAACCAAAATCAAATAAACAAATTGACAAGTATACAATAAGTTTTTTGGTTATACTCGTATTATATTCGTCAATATTTACATATTGCAAAGCAGTTAAGCAACTGTCAAAGTGACAGTTTTTTAGCTATGATTGGATTTTAGGATAAGAATACCTATTCGAAAATAATAATTAAAACGTTTAATTCACGCCTTCACTACCTGATATTCATACAAATATAAACTTTTTTATTTATAAATGCTACCTATATAGGATTATCGATCAAAAAGAGTAAGTGTTTCAAGCAAATTCATATTTTGTAGGTACGATAAAAAAAAATTGCGCAGTATTTTGTGGGTGATTTTATTTCTTTGTCTGGCAATATGCGGAGCTTATTTTGAAACGTCAAGTCAGGTGATTAGTTTGAAAACATAAACAAGAGCAAGTTCAAGTCTCACTTTTAATTTTTGAATAATTTATAACACTTCATTGTGGTATTGTGATGTATTAAAGCTTTAATTGTATATTTAAAACGGAAAAGGTGTTTGGTAGGTATGATAAGAAGCTAAATAACGTTAGGTAACTGACAATAGAACTGATAATAGGCAGAAAAGTAATTAGTATTATAATTAGTAAGTAGTATTGGAATGGCCCAAGAACTGGCAAACGAAGTATTGGCCGACCCCCTACAAGATGGACTGATGATATAAGAAGAATAGCGGGAGTGACCTGGACGCGGAAGGCGGAGGATCGAAGAGGATGGAGACTTATGCGGGAGGCCTACGTTCAACAGTGGATGGACACAGGCTGATGATGATGAACTGACAGTAAATACGTGGTGAAATGGGATAATTATAATTTTACATTAATTTTAATTTAAAAATATATTTTTATTTTATTTTACATTTATTTTAAAGACATATTACCAATATAAATGGTGGACCAATAACCTCTTTAAATTAAAAATTCATTGGTAATTTCATTATTGTAAACAGCCTTACAGACTTTATTTTTCTGTTTCAAAAGAGAAAATATAAAATTTTTGAAACAAACTTTTGAAATAAAAGTTTATGAAAATTGTTCGAAACACGTACAATCATTTGTAATTTAATATAAAAGTAAATATACTCTAGTATTGCCGATTATAACTTGTCATAAATTATCAGCTGAACCAAGTAATATCCATGGTGTATATAATAATTTACTAAGTGTGCGCTGTCAGCATTTTACGTGACACCAAGAAACTCTCACAGGGATGTCGAGTAGGATCCGACAGTTCACAGTGGGAGGACGCGCTCGGTGGTCAGACAACTTGTGTGTGGAAAAAAAAGTAAATTTTATCATCTGCGATAAGTTGAGTATCTTGGCTGCGCATCAAAAACATCAACAAACTCCTTTCCCCACCGTCTTTACCGCAGTACATCGACATATGAGTTACTTTAACAATAAAGACTGATGCCGTGAAAGTTATATTGTTGTCATGTCATAGATTGGTAGGAATAAATGTATTCAAATAGTGTTTTAAAACTAAATCAACAATAAGATACATAATTTGAAATACGTCGCCAGTGTTTAAAGCATAAATAAAATAAATGTAACGAGAGTGATAATTGTTTATATGTCGGGAAACAAAGAGGATTGAATCACAAGGACACTGGGAATCGAAGCTCTCAACACTCTGAATGTAAGTATTTTTTATTATAATCATATGTTTCGGTAACAGTTACTGTTGTATATCAAACTATAAAAATTAATGCATGCCTTACGCTATTAAATCTCTTATTTTAAATGTTATATTCTACAAGAAAAATACTATTTGTCATTCTCCGCCTCTTTTAACAATAGTAATATATATACATTCTGAAGGAAAAAGTTGTTGGATAAACAATTCAGTCAACCTTCCGATAAAGCATGTTTTTTTTGATTTGTAAAGAAGATTTTTCCTTTTATAAAATTGATATTATTTATTTATTGTTTTTATAAACATGACAAACGTTACTTTGATGCATTCATAAATAATGGATACAAACAACAACTAAAATGGCACATCAAGTATTAAAGATGTACTCATAGTATCTTACAAATATAAATCTAAATGAAATTAAAAGATTAACAGCGAGTCTCCACAAAAGTGTTCAATAGCTTTATTTTTTTTGACGAAAACGCGTGCAGTAAAGCAGAATCAGTTGAAACCAGTAGGATCTGTTACGCTTATCAAGGCGGCTGGACACTGGATGCTTGTAATACGTGTGTAGTGTTGTGTGGAAGTTGGACAACGGAATGCCTGTCATTTGATGGCTGAAAGAGTAATGTCACACTAACTGGGGTACTTAAGTCAACTCTCCCATAACGTTTTCACAAGATGTGATGATCAGCCTGTGTTCTTAAAGTCGATGCATTTAGTCCTAAGAGGCGGTTCAACCCATTATAACGACATACGCGGAATTGACATATAACAAATCGCCTACTCCCGCTATTCATGTGAAGTCCTTCTAGATGTGGAATTGTGTCTATTAGGTTGAGTCGTGTGTAGCAAATATATTCTCTCCGATATTTCAACCGCCGTTGTGTCCGAATTTAAATTCGCCACACACGGCAAAACTGTTTCCCCCAACCCAATTACAAATCTAGCTGTTAAAAATCTACGAAATTATTATTCTCAATGTGTTTCCATTACATATATATTTTTTCAGGTGTGACTGCTCAAGAAATCCAACGTGATAGATGCAATGGTGCTCGCGGGGCGCGGTCGCCAGGCAGACTACCTGTGGTGCGCCGGGCCACGCCCGCTCATTACATCTTTGAGTACAGAGCCAAGTTGGGGGCACAACCAGCCACCATAGCAGCCGGAGCAGCTCTCCCCCACAAATTGTTTCTAGAAGCTAACAAGACCACCTATGACTGCTATGTAACTATTTACTAATATCATTTAACCTTTTGACACTTGCTGCCTTTTTCATGGCTTTGTTTAGCAATTTTTTAGAAAACTTATTTAGATCATAGGTTTCCAAAGCCCCTCACCCCACACGGGCCCCTGGAAGGTGTCGAGGAAAAAATTCTAGCCCTTGCAGAGAAGGAACTTTGATTATTTTATTGCATTATTTACCTTTTAAAGTTATTTTTTCAAATTGTTTTCTTTCCATAATTCATTTTTTAATTTAAAAATAAGTTTCGTAGTTGATATATTTCTTAATATAATTATATTGGCGGCGGTCATAGCTCAATGGTAAAGCATTTGCTTTGCAAGCCAAAGGTCGTAGGTTCGATCCCCGACGGTGATTAAAAAAAAAAAAAAGGATTTTTAATCGATTTCTGAGCTCTAAAATACCCCGGTTGGTGTGAATTTGATCCATCACCCGTAAAATGTCAGTCATAGCCTATCAATTAAAATTGGTGGTAGACAAAAGTCGTCCCGTAAAGACCACCCATTCATGGTAGATTCCTGTAATAATAAAGGATGATGCGTGAATCTCGGGCTGTAGTCTATGACGTTGGCGGATCAACACTCCACATGCAGCGTTTAGCCATATACACCATTGTAAGCGTCATAGAATTCCACAGATGAGACAAAAAAAAAAAAAAAAAATACTATCACCATCTGTCGGTATTCTCCTGTATGTGTTTACATAAAAAAAAATATTGCAAATAAAAAACTGCAAAATATACAATTATTGGTTACAGTACATATGATTTGTCTTTCAACAATTTAAGTATCAATATATATTATTTATAACACTATTAATAAGAATACTAAAAAATATGTGCACTTCACACAAGTGTTGTTTTATTTAATTTTGTGTAATTCTGTATCCGAATGGGGGACCAAATGTCTTATAAGCTTACAAACCTATTATATAGATTGTAATATATTCTCCAGTAAACAAATATCAAAATCAATTGTTACATATAGTTTTCCACTGGAATTTAATATTTTATAAATTCAGTTAGTTTTAAGAAAATTCCATAAAGCTGTTATATGAGGCTACAAAATCCACACAAAGCTACGAGACTGCTATAGACGTCATACACAGTAAATGTGTTTAATACTCGCTCAATAAGTGTTGTCAACTTAGGATAGTATTCCTAACATATTTATTATGTACAATGTAGAATGACCAAATGTTTGAAAACAAGTAATTTGAATTCATTGTGTTGTATTTTAAGGGCTGAACGTGTCTCACGGCGCCCTGCATCGGAGAGCTGGACCTCTAGAGCTGGACCTCTAGAGCTGGGCAAGGAGTACTGCGGGGACTTGCTGCTGCAGAACAGCTCTTGCTACGTGCGCTGGCCTGAAGGCCTGACACAACAAATCCGGTAACTGTATATTATTTTTTTATATTTATAACGCATACAGAAGAATGGCGGTGGAAAATTACTATCTGTGATTTTTTAAAGGTTGGCATTTTAATGATTGCTATAAAATAGTCCATCCAATATATGAAGAACCCTATGACACATTTATTGCCCCTTGTAAAAGGGATGGGGCAAAAATATTTATTTCGATTAGGTCGATTTTTTTCTCTTCTTCTTCGAAAAAAAATCGAATTTGAATTCGAAGTGAATCGTATATAAACATCTCTATTTCCGCATGGCGGCTTCATGGCGGATCAGTACAAATGTTTGACTTTCAGTAGCGTGTTGTTCTTCGATCGATTCGTGTTTTTTGCTGTTGTAATTATTATATTTATTGTTAGTATTGTTAAAGTTGTTTCATTGAATCATATTTTTGTGTTTTTACAATGTCGAAGAGACAGAAAAGAACTATTCTCAGCAGTGAATCACGTGAATTTGTCGTACGCTTGCGTGATTATTTTCATCAAGAAAAACAAAATGGTGGACCATTGCTGTCTGTTGAAAACATTCGAGATCGGGTCGCGGATTCCCTAGGAATCAGTAAATCTACAGTATCTCGGATCACAGAGGAGAAATACGGTGAATCTTCATTAGAAGAGAAAAAATTATTAACACCAAATAAGAAACGACAGAAGAAATGCTCAATAACAAAACCCGATAGCTTTGATTTGGCAGCAATTCGGAATCACGTGTATGCATACTATGACCGCAACGAAATACCAACACTTCTTAAACTGGTAGGTTCTCTAAAGTCAGTCGGCTTATTTCAAGGCAGTGCGACGTCTCTTAGTAAGGTATTGAAAAACATTGGCTTAAAATATAAAAAATGTGACAAAAGAAAGTTTATAATGCAGCGCACGGATATTTCCCTGAAAAGATGCAATTTTTTTGAGGCAAATGAAGAGCATTAGGAATTGGAAGAAAGTCGTTTTTCTCGACGAAACTTGACTCAATGCTAATCATACTGTTGGTAAAATATGGACCGACGACACGGCTAAATCCAGGACGAAAACTCCTGAAGGAAAAGGCCAGCGCCTCATTATTTGTCATGCCGGAACGTCAAAAGGTTTTGTGCCCAATTGTCTTCTGGCGTTTAAGTCAGTTAAAACGACAAAATATCACGAAGAGATGAATTTTGATAATTTCAGACAATGGTTTATGACCTTATTGTCAAGTTTACATGAGCCTCACGCCATAGTAATGGACAACGCTTCGTACCATTCTGTCCAAATCAACAAAGTTCCTACTACGGCAAACAATAAAAATGAAATTATAAGTTGGCTTCGTGACAAAGGAGTGCCAAGTATTGAGGCAATGTTAAAAAATGAGCTGCTCCGATTGGTTAATTTGTATAAACCTCCAACACCAACATATGTATTGGACGAACTGGCCAAAACAAAAGGCCACACGGTAATCAGATTACCGCCATACCATTGCCAATATAATGCTATTGAAATGATATGGGCTCAAATAAAAGGTATATTAATATAATTTATCACTTCTACCTCACGCCATTTTAATCATTATTTATGCAATAAATATCCTTTTTTTACATTTAGGTTATGCGGCTAGAAATAACACGTCTCCACCATTCACAGCGAACAAGATGTTGACTCTATTGAACGAGGCATGTGACAATGTCACGGCAGAAGATTGGAAAAAAGTGGTGGACAAAACAAAAAGAGAATATTATGCAGATTGGGATCGCGATGTACGCTTTGACAATTTAAGTGAACAGAACCTGATTATAAATGTGTGTGAAAGTTGTAGTTCTGATTCCGATAGTGACGAAGACAATTTAGAATGTACTGCTTTATCGGATTCCGACTAAAATATGTGTTTTTAAGGTTATGTCCTAATATTTATCTCTACACTTGCTTTTCTTCATAATTTTCATATTACTAATATTATTATTTATAGTTTGTTTTACATGTCTGTTAAAACCTGTTAATATTCACTTATAATTGATAATAATTCTAATATTTAATTTTAGTAGGTATTTACAAAAACAATCGAAAACACGATTATTTTTACCCCAACACTGGTTTTCGCAGTAATGTGACATGGCCTTCTACATGCGTCAGATATTATAGTATTATAGTTACAAGTTGCCGTATTTTTTCTAATTTGTAACAATATGCATATATTTTTTATTATTTTGTTTTTATTGTGATATATTTACCTAAATAACTTATTATATATAAGAAGAGAGGCTTTTGTTTATGTTGATAAAATTAGTATAGGTAGCGAACGTTTTCACAACGTTATATCGGACGATATTTAGCACAGGGCAATAAATGTGTCATAGGGTTCTTCCTATATTGGATGGACTTATAACACTGTATGTTGAGTGATAATCTACCAATGTTATTATTCTACAGCCCGGCACTCACACATCGTCCAATAAATCCCTGTAAAATCGGGGATTTATTGAACGAATAATTGGTGCCTATGAGATGAATTTCGTCTAGCACTGATTTTAATTAATAAGCTATGACATGTAATTTACAGGTGAGGTATTAATTTGATGTAAACTGGGATATTGTTATAAAAGGATGTATACTTTTTTTTTTCAGTCGAGTTTCGATCCCATGACCATGCTATGGTAACTGGTGGTTTGCCTCTAATCCAATCATACTCAGCGTTTTTCTTCTCCCGGCCGCATGCATACATATTTTTGTAGATAGTCCTGCGGCTTGAGTAGGTTTGCTCTAAAATCTAAAGCTAAACCATACTTGCCAACATGTCTCTATAATCAGCTAGATAACTAATAATGTATTTATTGATTGTTTTTTTCAGAACCGCTACGTCTTGCACTACCTGCGCTCACTGAAGGACTGGTTCCTGGCATCCGAGTGGCGCAGTACTCCCATCGCTAAGACGTCCATTGCCTTCCTGCAGGACTTCCTTCACTCGCCGGCCGTGCTGGACTACTTGTCCTTGTGAAGGAGAAACCGGAATACTATTAAAAATTAGAACTGAGTGGTTCTACAAAGTGTATTATATATCTTTTTACTCTTTTCCATTTAACTACCACTATAAATCGCTTGGTAAAGTATTATTTTGTAACTGAGAATACCATATAGTCCCCAAGCTGTTCGAATTCTATCTTGATAAGTCATGTTTATTTGCCCTTGGCAGACTAGTAAGACATTCTCTGATGGAGTCCATGGCAACAGTGTTGCTCTTTGGGACTTAGCAGTAGTTCAGGGACTCTCCCAAAAGATGGTCCTGATAGACTTTCGCTGTTGAAATATAACAAAGAATTTGAATTGCATGCACTGTTAATGAGGCTGGTGTTTTTGTTGTTTTACTAGCAGTCTCTTAGAACCTTAGTATTACCCACTCTAACATTTTCTTTAAATTAAAAAAGTATAAAAACACTTGCAGTTTTTCCAAGAATTGTCGGTTCATAACTTTCATCAACTACTTAATTGTCAAAGTATAATTAAACTCTATTGCAAACTGCCACAATTACTTCATTTAGTGCAGTATGTTTTTCATTTAAAAAAATATATTTCACATAATGATCTATTATTTTTTTCAGGTTTCCCACAACGGAACTATCCAAAGAGAAGAGCTGAGAAATCATGGAGAAGATCATTCCCGTGTACAACAGGCGGAGGAGTCCATTTGAAATTTTTAGAATATTATAGTTATCGTTAAGGTTATCAACTGACAATACTTGTGAAACTGCATAATTATAATTTTATATATTTTTTTTTTTTTCTAAATTAAAATTATTATAAAATAATAATGATCTTTGTTGTTGCACCATCCAACATCTTTAAATATAATTCTTCAAAATAATTAATATTTTTTAAATGACTACTGAATTTATTGTAGATTAATGTAAATATACTTAAAAGTTGTTTTTAAAGTTGAAAATTCTTGTTAAAAGTCATATGAGAAAATTTAACAAAATATAATCTGATATCAGTTAAAGAATAAAGGATTTATTTTATTATATCAATGACCACAATAATAACACAAATATGTAATTTACAAAAAAAACTACTATTTATCTGTTTAAAAAAATGTTTATGTTGAAAGAAATTCAATGTAAGGTTATTTACAATATAAGCTTATCCTGAATTATTAGGTTTAGCCGCCAGAGACTGACAAATTCAATGTAAGGTTATTTACAATATAAGCTTATCCTGAATTATTAGGTTTAGCCGCCAGAGACTGACAAATTCAATGTAAGGTTATTTACAATATAAGCTTATCCTGAATTATTAGGTTTAGCCGCCAGAGACTGACAAATTCAATGTAAGGTTATTTACAATATAAGCTTATCCTGAATTATTAGGTTTAGCCGCCAGAGACTGACAAATTCAATGTAAGGTTATTTACAATATAAGCTTATCCTGAATTATTAGGTTTAGCCGCCAGAGACTGACAAATTCAATGTAAGGTTATTTACAATATAAGCTTATCCTGAATTATTAGGTTTAGCCGCCAGAGACTGACAAATTCAATGTAAGGTTATTTACAATATAAGCTTATCCTGAATTATTAGGTTTAGCCGCCAGAGACTGACAAATTTTGCCCTGCATAAAAAGTAAATTTATAAAAACGTTTTATTAATCAAATAAAATGCGCCAAAGCAGATTTCATTACAACAATTACTTATTGATACTTACATTTTTTGACATTACCATTTTTTAAAATTATTTTTACATATAATCCTCATAAATATGAATGATCCGAAATATACAATACTATGCAGCCATAACAATCCCATACGAGCACTTATTATTTTCAAGTCACTTTCCATTTATTTAGTGAACCACAAAAACATATTCACGGATGTGAACACGCCATCAACAATTTGGTTTTTCTTCCATATGTCGTAGGCTAGTAGTTATTTTTTTGCTGTGTGCATAATTTATGTTGAATTAATCATAAGCTGTTATTATTTAATGTTCTTAAAATACTTATTTGAATTAAATGAAATATGAATTCAATGAATTAAAGTTTTGGTCCGCGCCCAATATTTGATGATCTAAGGAGAACCGCGCTTACAATGTGCTATTGTCGTTGAACAATCATTTAACTGTTTTAATTTATCTATATAACTCACCTAAGCAATTATTTTTTATAAATTAAGCCACTAAGCTTGAAAATCAATTATTATGATTTTATTTGTAATAATTAAGTAAATAATTTATTTATAAATATGATTTATTAATTATAATTTTTTAATTATATATTATTTTTAATTGAACGCTTGCATGACTTAAGTAGTGCTTTTTGCTTTAGTATTTAATATGACTTCGATAGTTTCACTGCCTCTTGTGCATTTTTCACAGATAAAACATGAATATTTAAAACCTAGCATAAATTATTTTATTATGGAAAATGAATAGAAGGCACTGGCACTAACAAAGTCAACATAAGTGTTTTAGGAAAAAGCACCACCGAAGTAATGAAAACATTTAAATTAATGAATTATGTTTTGTAAAAATTAAGTTTATAAATTAATATTATAATGATCAATAATCTTGTTTTGTGGGAAATGTAAAATAGGCATTGAGGAGCGGAGCTGTACTTTTATTTTATGAGAATGAGATATCTTACATTGCCTACTTAGGATTTCCCAATCATTTGATTTAAATTGGTTTGACATTGACTGCGTTAAGGGTATTTTTAACTTTGACAAAGGCTGATGGTTAACTGGAGTTAGGTTATTTAAAGTTGTTTATTTTTCAAAAGTATTTGACTTTGTGCTGCTTTATAAGGTTTGATATGACCTTTTTTACTAAATTGAATAGGATGAGCAAACAAATAATTTTTATTTTTGAAAATAAATGTTTTTGATAGTTACAATCGACCAAAGGTATTATTATATTATTACACTGTATTTTTACAAACAAAAAAAGTTGTTATTTTTTTGTTTAAAAAGATATCTATGTTGAAATAAGTGAAGTGTAAGGTAAATTACAATAAAAGCTTATGCTGAATCATTAGGTTAAGCCGCCAGAGACTACCAAATTTTGCCTTACATAAAAAAATAAATAATGAATTTATAAAAATGTTTTATTAATCAAAGAAAATCCGCCAAAGAAGATTTCATTACAACAATTACTTATTAGTACTTATATTTTTTCAGATTATTATTTTTTATAAAATATTTTTACATATAATCATACCTCATAATACAATATCTAAATATGATTGAACCAAAATATTCTATGGAGCCATAATAATCCCATGAAGCCACTAATAATTTTCAATCCACTTTCCATTTATTTAGTGAACCACAAAAACATATTCGAGGATTTGAATATGCCATGTACAAATTTATTTTTCTTCCATATGTTGTGGGCTAAAATTTGTTATTTTGCTGTGCACTAAATATCATTAAATTTGAGTGGAATTAGGTGAAATAATCTTAATCTGTTATTATTTAATTGCCCCTAAAATATTTATTCTAATTTAATGAAATATAACTGTTTTAGAAAAAAGCATCACCGAAGTAAAGAAAAATCATGATAATTGTTATTTGAACTATGTTTTTTTATTTATTTCTTTATTTTTTTTATTTATTATTTTTTTTTATTTATTATTATTATTTATTATTTTTTATTATTTATTTATTTATTTATATAGTTGATATTAGGAATACACAAACGAGATGATATGACCTCTTGCCATCCCTTTCCTATATTTATGATTGCTTGTTGAATATTAAAATTCTAAAAAAAATTTTTTTAGAATTTCAGTTTAATTTAAGCTGAGCCATTGTAAGTGGAGGACACCTGTAGTGTATTGCCTAATTAATATACCTTACTTTCTCATCTTCTTTTTATATTATTTCAAATTGGACAATTGAAATAAAACTAATTTTACTCGTCAAATATACATTTTTAATAAACATTTTTAATTATCTTAAAATAAGTATATCTAATTTTTTATTTTTTTACATAAAACAAACATCAAAAAATTTGTTTTTCTTCCATATGTTGTGGGCTAAAATAAATTATTTTGCTGTGCACTTAATTTCATTAAATTTGAGTGGAATTAGGTGAATTAATCTTAAGCTGTTATTATTTAATGCTCTTAAAATATTTATTTTAATTGAATGAAATATAAGTGTTTTGGAAAAAAGCACCACCGAAGTAAAGAAAACATTTAATTTAGTGTATAATGTTATGTAAACGATTATAATTATTGTATATTTAATATAATATTAATAATTAATATTACATTCAAGTTATGTGGGAAATAAAAAATAGTCATTGATGAGCGTTGCTGGATTTTTATTTTATGAGAACGAGTTTTCTAACATTACCTACATATCATTTCACACATAGTCACAAAGTCAGTATGCCCTACAGGGCCAAAGAACTCGTCTCGACATACATTGAAAAGGAACCGTATTTCAAATAACAGGAACTCACAGCCCCCTTGTTTAGATACAGAAGGATAATATAAAGTACTATTTTTTTCTAGAAAAAGCAGCTGTAGCATATGCTCTTCTTCGGCATACGAAGTACATGTCCCAGCTAGGTCTATCTTTGTTTCATAACTGTTTGGGGATGCAGAAGGATAATATGCTCTCCTTCGGCATACAAAGGACATGTCCCAGCTAGGTCTATCATTCATAACTGACTATAGAATAAGCTGTCTTGTCTGCTAATCATTCCCCACAAAGACAAACCATTCTACTCCAATACTCAACACAAGCATCTGTTCTAAAAAAAAACCCATGATACGACTGCATTTTTTATGGTGAGTAAAATATGGTCGTTTGTAATTATTACAAGACATCACTGCATCCAGAGATCAACCAGGAAACATATTATAAGTTTTTTATGTAAGCATATGTAGGAGAATACCAACAAATGGTGGTAGTTATTCTGAAGACTCGTCTGTAGAATTCTATGTCGCTTACCATGCTGCAAATGGATAAGCGCTGCATGAGGAGTTTTGATACGCCAACGTCATTGACTACAGCCCGACATTTACGCATCATACTTTTTATTACAGGAATTAACTATGAATGGGTGGTCTTCACAGGACGACTTTCGTCTACCACCAATTTTGATTAATAGTCTATGATGACTAGCATTTTACGGGTGGAGGATCTAATTTACACCAACCGGGGTATCTGAGAGCTTAGAAATAGTTTTTTTTTTAATCTCCGTCGGGGATCGAACCTACGGCCTTCGGCTTCCCAAGCCAAGGCTTTTACCACTGAGTTATACCCGCCGGATTATATGGTTTCTGACTTTCTGACCTCCTCAGGCAGCTGTAGTGTAAGGCATATATTGAGTGATTTGTTAATTAAAAGCATAATTTATAATTAAGAAAAATAGCCTCTTTTGTAATGTTCCCAGGAGCCTCCAGGGCAAGAGCCCGCGAACTTGCATAGACTGCGGGTGAAGTACCAGAGAAATATTTGGATGTTGAATAATCAACGATTTTTTAAGGAGATCAGATGATGTGCCCGACGAAAGTAATATAATTATTCATTTAATTCTTTAATGATGATAGGTATGACGCTATTATTTCAAAAACATTCGGTTTATGATAATAACAAACATTTTTTAAAATATATTTATTGTGATAACGCTATTTTCTATACATTGCAGTCGATATCTATAAATATCTTTAGTCATTCATAGCGCTCGCTTAAGTGAGATCTTGTCAGCGAATAAATCGAATTAAAGCGCATTTAAAATATTTAATTTAATTTAATCATTTTTTAATTAGTACTATAACAACTTCCAAGTCATCAATGATGATATATATGCATATTTAATGTGATTTAAGCCATTTTAACGTGTTTTATATATTGTGAAAAAAATAAGATTTTTTTTAAATTAATTTTTTATTTTTCTCTCTAATTTCTCCTTAGAATTCTAGTACAGTCGATTCCGCTTGATTGGGACACATCGGGACTTGGGCATTTGTCCCAATTAAGCGGCTGTCCCAATTAAGCGAATTTCACATTTTTCAATATTGGGGCGTTGATTTTTACGCCTCTGCCACTAAACAATAGAAAACCATTGATCTAGTGCTTCTTCGACGTTTGGATCCTTCTCCTCGCGTTTTCTTTTGGATGTTCTGCTTGTCCTTCTGGTAATACCTTTTGCCGGCGGTCATAGCTCAGTTGTAAAGCGTTTGCTTTGCAAGCCAAAGGTCGTGGGTTCGATCCCCGACGGAGATAAAAATAAAAGTATTTTTCATCGATTTCTGAGCTCTAAAATACCCCGGTTGGTGTGAATTTGATCCATCACCCGTAAAATGTCAGTCATAGCCTATTAATTAAAATTGGTGGTAGACGAAAGTCGCCCCGTGAAGACCACCCATTCATAGTAAATTCCTGTGATAATAAAGGATGATGCGTGAATCTCAGGCTGTAGTCTATGACGTTGGCATATCAACACTCCACATGTAGCGTTTAGCCATATACACTATGGTAAGCGTCATAGAATTCCACAGATGAGACTTCAGAATTACTATCACCATATGTCGGTATTCTCCTGTATGTGTTTACATAAAAAAAATATATATACCAATTCCTCACGTAGTCGTGAGACACCGGATATGGTAGATTTTGGTACACCAGTTATCTCAGCGAGCCGACGATAACTTGTATTTAGTGGCTGGCTTTTTATTTTATCTAGCAAAGCAATTTTACTAGAAAGTGTCAAATCATTTCTTGGCATTTTTGCTAGGGTTAAATTTTTGAAAAATAAAATTGACAAAAAATAAGTTCACGCACTGTTCACGCGCGAGGTGTATTGGTGACTAAATAAATACAACGCATCGTATCAAATTCTCTGTACATATTTTTTCTTGAGAATAAGTGAAACATAATATGCGCTGTGATCTTAAATTTACTGTCCCAATTAAGCGGAATGTTGTCCCAATTAAACATATAAATTATCTATTGGTTTCATGGTTTGGTTTCTATTCTTTGAGATTTGTCCCAAATAAGCGGATGTCCCAATTAAGCGGAATCGACTGTATTGACATGTTCCGATGCAAGTCGATATCTTTTCCTGTGGTTTTAATGACGTGAAACTTTTTTTGCAATTATTTGGACATCATTCACATAAAATGAGGGGGTGAACCTTTTTGGGACACCCTAATGGTCATATGCTCCCACAAAAGCGCCATTTAATACAAATCCTTGTTATAAGAGGTTTGAAGTTCATACAAAATAAGGGTTTGCGTTTCAAGGAAAATATCAAAGTTAGTTATTATCCTTTATTTTTCAAATAAGCAATTAAAAACAATAAACATTCGCATACTTATTAACCTAAAACTTTAATAAAATATAAGGAAATATTCATTCAACATCGCCATCACTTACAATTATATGTGTATGACTATTTTTCGAGATTGGTTTTTACTTTTTCATCATCAGAAGACTCTGGGTATTTTATACAGTATTTTTCGATTTATCCTTTAAAAATTCTGTAATATTATTAATAGCTATTGTATGATTAAAGCATATTTCGACCAAGATCTGCTGAAATCCTCCGTTTTTTTACATTATGACAAATTCTTTGTGACTTATTTTGAACACAGTTTTGCCTATAGGTATGTTTTTGTCATTGCAGTCTTCTATCCATATCATAAGAGCTCTTTCCATTTTTCTATTGTTACCGACCGTGCACGTGCAGTATATTTCTCACTGATAATCCGACCACAACAATTTTTGGTACATTTAAATGAAAATTTTTAGCAAAAAAGGATGTTGTGAGACAACAATCTAAGATATTATTTGTTCTGTATTAGAAATAAACTTTATTTTTATTCCATCTGTAACTTTCGATAATTGAGGGATAATTGTTTCTATGTAAATGTCGTGATAAAACTATATGATTTAAAAGAGTGTGAAAATATCAAATGATAATATATATTATGTGTTTAAATACATACAAACAATAAACCAGAAAATCAAAGGATTACAAAGCAACAATCTCTGCAGCGTTCGACTTCCCAAGCGCAATTGATCAAAATTGATAAGTCACAACATGTCCAGGATGATTTATCATAGCCCAATCTAGAAATATTTAAATACAACAGACATTTGAACTTTTTTTTCTGAAACCGTCTTTTATAAAGCGTGTTGTACAAAAAAATGACACAATTCTCGAACCGTGTTATTTCAAAACAGTGTTGTATAAAACGGTGATATATGAAGTTTCGGTACAACAACTTTACCCTCACAACAGATAAGATCTATGCATTTTGAGTGTAAATGTAAAATAAAAATGATGTAAAAAATATGTATTTGAAATGGAACAAGGCAGTCTTCCTGCCATACTACAGTCAGTCAAAAGACGAAAGTGGACCTCGTAAGACATACTTCAGATAACATTTACTACAGCTGCCTTTTCTTAAGTCCTCCATGCTCGCGCCTACGTCGGGAAATATACATAGAATTTGCTGGCAACAGTCAGAGATCATAAAAGATGAGGTTAGAACCATGGCGACTCATAGAGCTTTATAGCGTCAGTACGTGTGTGACCGTATGCCCTAGTTAGGAAGAGAACATGGGGATGATGTTATGTTTCAAAATCTGAAGGATTCCCAGATTCATCATAATCATCATAGCTTGTCCACTCCCTAACTGGAGCATATGGCACTCATGTACTGTCACCACAAAGCACTGTCATCATCTCATTCCATGTAAGCTCTGCCTCCCGCGAGGACATGTATAGTTCCCGACGGCCTGCCAGGACGGCGTGAGCTTGGGGGCTTGAAGAAAAGGCAGCTACATTTATATTTTGTATATTTATAACAACCAATTGTGCATCATAATGCCTTTTACTCAGTGTGAGTTAAATTATGTATTTTTAATTGACTTGACCGAGCACATTTATAACTACAGATCTCGCAATTGAATGGCTTCTCCCCAGTGTGGGTTAAATTATGCAGTTTTAAATTATATGATTGAGTACATTTATAATGACATATCTTACAACTGAATGGCTTATCACCAGTATGTGTTAAATTATGTAGTTTTAATTGACTTGACCGAGCACATTTATAACTACATATCTCGCAACTGAATGGCTTCTCCCCAGTGTGTGTTAAATTATGCAGTTTTAAATGACTTGACCGAGTACATTTGTAAGTACATATCATGCAACTGAATAGCTTTTCCCCCATGTGAGTTAAGTTATGCTTATTTAAATAACTTAACAGAACACATTTGTAACTACATTTCTCGCAACTGAATTGCTTCTCCCCAGTGTGTTTTAAATTATGCAGCTTTAATTGACTTGACCGAGCACATTTGTAACTACATATCTCGCAACTGAATGGCTTCTCCCCAGTGTGGGTTAAATTATGCAGTTTTAAATTATTTGATTGATTACATTTATAATGACATATCTTACAACTGAATGGCTTTTCACCAGTATGTGTTAAATTATGCAGTTTTAATGTACTTGACTGAGCACATTTATAACTACATATCTCGCAACTGAATAGCTTCTCCCCAGTGTGTGTTAAATTATGCAGTTTTAAATTATATGATTGAGTACATTTATAATGACATATCTTACAACTGAATGGCTTTTCACCAGTATGTATTAAATTATGCAGTTTTAATTGCCTTGACCGAGCACATTTATAACTACATATGTCGCAACTGAATGGCTTCTCCCCAGTGTGTGTTAAATTATGCAGTTTTAAATGACTTGACCAAGCACATGTAAAACCACATAACTTGCAACGGAATGGCTTATCTTTGCCATGTATTAACATATGTTTTTTAAATGCACTCTGATATTTACATGTAAAATTACATGTGTCACATTTAAAAAAAAATAATTCAATGTCACACGTAAAATTATCCACTTTCTGATCCAATGTTCCAGATTTGTCACCATCAGGAATCACACCGTAGCAGCCCAGCAATTGATGCAGTCGCAGTGTTCTTGGGGAGGCGATGAAGCTGCACAGGTCACAAGCCCCATACTCCACTCCACTGCCAACTGCAACTGATAGCATCCAAAGTATAATCAGTATCGCTAGCAATGATATTGTCGTAGCTAAACCAGTAACAAACAATCACGTGAGTCTTTTAAGCATATTGATAACGTTTAAGGTAAGAAAAAAATATATCGCTCAGGGATCAGACTCGGCTTGGGCAGTAGGCAAAAAACTTTGTTGACTTAAAACCTCAGAAGTAAAATAAGTGCCTAGTTAGACAACTCAAGTTATCAAAATGTCTTACTTGGCAGTGTTTCCAGTAGGTCTGTGCACGGCTGGAGCGTCCTCACGAGAATAGATTCAGAATATTGTTGTGGAGATTCGGGAGAATCCCTCGTGCCGGACTCATCCACGGCGTGGTTGCAGCAGCCCAACAGCTGATGCAGCCGCAGCATCTGAGGGCGACCCAGGAAGTTGCAATAGCCACACCGTAGCACGTCATCTGCAACTATACACAACAAATGTTTAATCTACAATACATAACTTATGCTTTGATGAAAACAGTTAACCAAATAACTTCCTAGGTTTTCAAGGCCAGATATGATATTGTGGCCTGCAATGGCTGTCGAAATATTGGTTGAAGGAAGTTCGCCACACACGGCTCAACCCAAAAGGCACAATATCAACAGTTAAACACTTCACCCGATGGCCCGCACCCGTGCGAGTGAAATCCATATACAAAAAACTCCTCTAAAATATAATACACATCAATACAATGCACTCAAGTATATATATGTGTATACTTTTTGCTCGCTGATTGGTTTTCCTTCCATTCTACTCGTGCACATATAATTGTATGTAAGATAGTGAAAAACATTTTTACTTGACAGAAATGGCCGACCAAATTATATATATATATACATAACATCAGATTTGATTAACCCTTTCAAAGCAGTAAACGAAAAAAAATGTTGATTGCTCAAAAAATTTAATTTAAATATAATAAAAAAAAAAATTCGTAAAAAAAAAATCGATAGTGATTATACAATTATTTGTCATTATTAATGATTTTAGAATAGAGGGAAAGTCATGATACCCACCCCTAGCTATGTTTATGACATAACACGGCTGTCAAAAAAAGAAGAGAAAAAAAAGTTGAAAAAATACATATATACTATAATTAAATTTATTACTAACAAAATTACATTAATTTACTAAAATACACTATAACAAACTTTTATACTTATGTAGAAAAATCTTATATGGTTATATTATAAATAATAACAGAAAAAACAGAAAAACTGAAAAATATAACATGGAGTATGTGTCAGATATTATAGTCATGAAATGCTTATGTGGGGGGTGGCGATCCATTCCATCAAATGTGAATTCTGAATGTTCAGCGTCAACACGTGTGTTAAACATATAATAAAATTTAATAATGGCCTCTTTAATGATGAAAAGAAAGAGAGACATGTTTGGCCTCTTTTACCCCACCCCTGCACAAGAAATGCCCAGCAAAAAAAGGCCTGTATATAACAGACGACGTAGTAAATGCTAGGCGATAAAAGTCTAAAGGTTACGTTTTTACAAGCCATGGACTATAGTCGATTGACGCGTCGAAGAGGAAAAAATTCGGGCGACTATAGTCGCTTTACGCGTCCAAAGGGTTAATACAACTTCATATAGAGATTTGGCCACCAGCTTTCATCTCTAACTTTTCATATTGTCTGCATCACCTTTCAGTTAAATTGTTAAGCTGTATAAAAATTAAAATTGAATGAATTTGTAAGTAACTCTATAAGAGCGTGTAAAGGTTTCCGGGGATCTGGCAAAGGCGAAGTTTTACCAAAGCCATCGGCCATCATACATTGTCAAAAGCGCCAGAAATGTGCGAGTCGATTGTTGTCTTGATTGTGAGAATTGCATCTTCCATTGAGACGCCCAGTCGGAAGCCCAACTATCGCTTGGAGATTGTCAAGTTTGACGGTGCTAAGTGGGATTACATTTTATTCACAACAGTACGATCCAGGATACTGCCAAAGACTGCCAGAAAAATAATTCCTATCAGCCATATAAAAAATTGTAGAGTTGAGCCACCCCTTAAAGACAAATTAAAATGTCAAGGCCTCAGGAAAGTTGGGTTTTTCATACAATCTACATAAATAAATCTGATAATTGAATACAATGTATATTACAGCCGCAGTCTATGCAAGTTCGCGGGCTCTTGCTCTGGAGGCCACCAGAAATCATCTATGGTCCCATGTAGACCTCCGGAATCCAGGTGTTATGGGTCAAGGGATAGACAATATGAACTAACAGAACTGTGAAACGGCAATTTGCTGTGTCCATGTGCTCCAAATATGGAGCAGATTTGGTAAAAATCAAAATATATAAATAATAATGAATGTATGGTACGTTTGTTTGTACATTACATACTTATGAATGTCTTTCCTTATCCAATCACAATGAAAATTTGAAGGTTTCAGTTTCATTAAAACCACATTACAAGACACTGTAACCGTATTTTAAGATGACAAAATCCAGTACTAAAGGTCAAAGATCTGTCGGATTTTTGATTTCAGTCACCTTAATTATGCAAGCGATTCATAGAATCATACTTGATGTACTTAGAGTGAGGGGTGACAGTCTTTTGTTTTATTGAACATATTTTTATGATAATAAATAAATATTATCAAAAATCAAACTCTTTCATTCCTGTTCTGAGCAACGCCGTTACAATGCGCTAATGTAATAATATTATAAAAATAACGTGCCCGAAAGTCATTCCCTTCGAGGACTTTCAGGCGTGGCAGACACATCTCCATACAAGTGTTGATACAGGGGGAGGGTGTTTCGAAGAATTTTTAGCATTTGCACATGTATGAACTATAAATCTTAGCGTGTTTTTCTATAGCGCAGTTCCTATCTCAACGCTATAGGAGTGTTGAGTGTACAATGTATTATTCATCTATATGATATCTCACCTGGTTCGCTCTTGACAGGTATAGCTGCACTCTTCATACTGTGACCACGGAGCTGTGAACCGCGGAGCTGTGAACCACTACACTCAAGAAAATTGAGCATGATCTCTGACTCGTTAACTAAATAAATTATATAGACTAGAAACTAGGCTTAAATATAGGTTAAAATACCCAAAGTCACTGAAAGCAGGTACAAGCTATTAGTTATTTGGAGTAAACATATAATACATTATTATAAGATCTAATTAGTATCAATTATTTCTGCGAATATTCAGGGATAATGCTTTATATTCTTGAGTATAATAGGATCAAGTAATTGTTGTACTTCACTCGATAATATCAGAACACAATTAATAACTCGACTCAGAAGCGTGCAGTAAGCCGCGTCTATGAAAATGCGACAGTTGAAAGTATTGAAATAATGCAAGATAAAATTTCCTTCATATTGAAAATTATCGTGTAGGTACCTATTAAACCTTTCGCATCGGTTATCGGCATATGCCGTCAATGATAGGTATCTATTAACCTTTATTTATAAGCTTACAAAACTGTAAAACGGCAATTGCTGAGTCCATATGCTCAAAATATTGAACAGACATGGTAAATAAAATATTGTATTGCGTATCGGTCAGGAACGAGGATCTTAATTATATTAACATTATTTTATAATAGTGACATTAATGTTAAGACCTGTGCTAACTCACCTGGCTGACTGTCTTGGTTGGGCTCGCTCTTGATGCAGTGAGGTATGGCCGCACTCTCCATGTTGTAAGTTGAACTAAGCACTACAAGCTATTAGTTATTTGGAGTAAACTTATAATGCATTATTATAAGATCTAATTAGTATCAATTATTTATGCGAATATGCAGGGATAATGCTTTATCTTCTTGAGTATAATAGGATCAAGGAATTGTTGTACTTTACTCGACAATATCAGAACACAATTAATAACTAGACTCGAAGCCTACAGTAAACCGCGTCTATGAAAATGTTACATTTGAAGGTATTGCAATAATGCAACATTAAATTTCCACAATATTGAAATTTATCGTGTAGGTACCTCTTTATATGAAAACAATATATAATCCCTGAGTTTTGAATGAAATATTAATGTATTATGTTTTTTATATTTCACATGTTTGCCTCAAACAGCCGAAAGCTTTTTTTATGTAAACACATACAGGAGAATACCGACAGATGGTGTAAGTAATTCTGAATTCTCATATGTAGAATTCTATGACGCTTACCATGGTGCATATGGTTAAGCGCTGCATGTGGAGTGTTAATCCACCAACGTCATAGACTACAGCCCGAGATTCACGCATCATCCTTATTATTACAGGAATTTACTATGAGCATGTACTTACTATAATTGATTTCAAGTTAATTACTGTTTTTTATATGAAATATTGCTCAAACTATAATACTAACTGGATAATTGGTTTCAAATTCATAAAACTGGGTTTTAATTTTTATGTATTTTTGTTAATAAAGAAGCTTCCGTAATCTCTAGCCCTTTCATTTTGACACGGTGGAATACAAATTATACTGTCAATACAACGTGAATTTTTCAAACCATTTTTTTGCTTAAAACTAGTCTTTGAAGCATAAATGTATTTATCTGACCTATTTTCATATATCTTATTGTTTTTTTGTCTTTTAATTATTAGATGAGGCATAAAAAACTATTATATCTATTTAACAAACGTTCATTATGTAACTCTACACATGCAGTGGCATTGACAAATGTGGCTTATAGAAAAATCGCTCCTATGACGAAACCTAACGATATTTATTTACATGCTTTACAGATTCCTGTACAGAATATATGTAGGATGTTAAAGGGAATGACTGCACTTCCAATTTCCTACCGTAGATGTCACAATGAGTACTGAAAGTAGCAAAACGATATATCAAGTCAATCGCTGTCAACGGAATATTTGACAGCATATGCCGTCAACCGATGCGAAAGGGCTAGGCATATAGCTAGCATCTTTCGGGAAATTGAAATATATATGGAAGCACCGCAGCTGTCATATTTGCTTAACGGGCTGACCTGATGCTTCTGAGAAAGGCGACCAGGTGAGATTAGCCGACTGCATGTCAATACTTATTGTTTACTATTGTTAATGATGCGGAGCGCTGTTAAGGATCTTTCCCCAATGTTAAATTGCACATTTTTATATTAAATATGCACTTTTTAAATGGATTGTCTCAGAATCCAGCAATAGTTAGAATGACTAAAACAAACTTGGTTTGACAGGCTGAACTGCATCACTTGATGACAGACGCCGTATTTATGGCGACTTGAACTGATATAAACACCGCTGTATGTAAGGAAACGTCATACTGAAGAAATTATAACTTCTTTAACATTTGATATATTAGAAACAATCCATGGTAGGAGTGTCGCTAAAAGATAGAATCCGGAACGAGGATATCCGCACAAAACATCAAGTAGTGGATGCTACCCAACGAAAAGGCACACTCAAGTGGTAATGGGCAGAACATATCTGTCGAAGAAATGACGGTCAATGGGGAGAAGGAAGGTATTTGAGTAGCGCCCAAGAACTGGCAAATGAAGCATCACACCAACTGGGGGTATTTAAATGCTCAGAAATCGATTAAAAATCTTAATCTCCGTCGGGGATCAAACCTACAGCCTTTGGATTGCCATGCATATGCTTTAACCACTGAGCTATACCGCCCGGCAAATTTAATGTGAAATAGCAGTATTTAGGAATTATTCTGTAAGTGAGGTTAGGTTAGGTTCTACACACAGAATGCCTGTCATTTGATGGCTGGAAGATTCATTTCACACTAACCGGGAGTATTTAAGTCAACTCTCCCATAACGTTTTACCAAGATGTGATTATTAGCCCGATGCACTCCAAGTTGAAGCATTTAGGTCCAAGAGGCGGTTCGACCCATAATAACAACATAGAAAGGACAAATGTGTTAAAAATTTCCGCAAACACTACTGGAATAATCTTCGTAACAAATCAATAAAGGTGTGCATTTTAGGAGGGTTCACTATAAAAAGCTTAAAAATATATTTTTGTTTTAAGCGTTTGGGATTGTACCCACAACCTCCGGCGTAGCAAGCAAATCCTTTACCTCTAAGCCACACCTGTTGGAAAAATAAGCGCTTCGTCCGCTGTACATATAATTTATGAAATCCCTCTAAATGTGAAATTGTGGCTTTTAGGTTGAGCCGTCTGTGGAAAAATTATTTGTTCCTCTTCTTTCCTCCAACTAAATTCCAAATCTTTCCCTTAAAACCTACGAAATTATTCTTCTCTTTGTGTTTTCATGAAATATGTTTTTTTTTCAGTTGCGACTGCTCAAGAAATCCATCATGATAAAGGACGTGATAGATGCGATGGCGCTGCAGCGGGACAAGGGGGGGGTGCCAGGCAGACTACCTGTGGCAGCCGGGCCACGGTCACTAATTACATCTTCGACTATGGAGCCTAGTTGGGGGAACAACCAGCCACCGCAGCAGCCGGAGTAGCTGTCTCCCACAAGTTCTTTCTAGAAGCTAACAAGACCACCTATGACTGCTATGTAATTATTTACCAATCTCACTTAACATTTTGTCACTTGGTGCCTTTTGATGGCTTTGTGTAGCGGTTTTTAGACAACAGGGGTACGCAATCATTTCATGACTAATTTTCTTTTGGGTATATTTTCATAATATTGGTTGCACACTGAACACACCTCCATGCATGGCACCTTGTGCTGGTGTACCCTGGGCAACATCTGCGGCTAAGATGTTCAGCAGTGGTAGACGATTTATGGAGTCGTCGTCTCCGGAAGACACCACCGTTCGTACTTAGGTCGTGTGTAGGAGTCTCGGCTCCCGCTGATATTCTCTGAGCGTATCGTGTGCAGGCGCGGGGTTATAGGGGAGAGGTTGGTGACGGTTAGGTGAGCGCTGATGCCTCGTCGCTCCGGGGCTGGTCGTGGTGGAGGAAACCGAGAGAGGGAGAGCCAGTAAAGCGGTTAGATGCTAGCCGTGCCGCCGGATAGTACAGGGTCCCGACCTGCGGCTAACTACCGTATTTCAAATATTACACAACCCAACTATAATGCATTTCAGTTGATTTGTTATGCATGATATAATTTGTTTGTCACTTTAATCTACTGTTTAATGTTAATAATGAGGTGTATTGTGTTGTCAGAAACATTATCATAAATAAGTGGCCATGTGTACAAAATTACCAAAACTTTTAAACTTTTGCCACCAACAGTTTGTTGTGACAATGAATGCTAAGTCCCTGTGATTTTGGACAAAACACTAGGAGAAATAAACATTATAGCTTTAAAACTAGTCCTCAGTTATAACATTCTAGTCAAGCAATATCAGCTCGTACACACATCATTGTAGACACCTGCATGTCGAGTATCAATAGTTGATCTATTATCAAATGTTACTTACCTTCATAAAACATTTATACAAGCTTTGTATTTTATGATATTGTGATCTAGCATTTGTGAACAGAATTAATAAATGTCAGTCATGTACTGATTCATTTACTGTAAATAAAGAATTAGTTTCTGAAGTTACTTTCATCTAAGAAATATGGATTGTAGTGGTTTGTTGAGTCATCACCTAGATTTGTTTGTAACAATTTTTCAAAAGCATAAAATACATAACATAAACAAGTGGTTAACAATTTTTAGAGTTTTTTTAAATTAAAAAAGTAACTTTAAAAATTACTACAGATCTTTTGTTGTACTGTAAACAAAAATATTATTGATGTGTCTAATTTTTGTTACTTATTCATTTCAGATTCTTTGACAGAAGACATGCAAAAAGATGATCAGGCTGTTTTATTTATAATTTATTATACTTAGATAAATATTATTAACTTTCATTATATGATCAATATTATCAACTTGATGAACTTATATAAAAGTGTGGCGCTACACCTGTGCTGTGTGCAATATACAAAACCTGCAGTTGTTGGTTATTTAGCCAGAAGTAATCGGGATTGTTTTGAGACTTTCTTGATAGATGGTAAAGAATCAATGGAAGAAGAAGAGAGGGAAATGATAATCGAAGCCTGACGTCATAAATATATATTTTTTAAAGTAATACACAATGTTGACTTGGATTTATTTTTATAGCTGAGAATAATTTTATCACATTATTTTTATAAATGTTTTATGTAAAAAATAAAAAATTAGATATACTTATTTTAAGATAATTAAAAATGTTTATTTCAATTGTCCAATTTGAAATAATACAAAAAGAAGATGAGAAAATAAGGTATATTAATTAGGCAATACACTACAGGTGTCCTCGACTTACAATGGCTCAGCTTAAATTAAACCGAGATTCTAAAAAATTTTTTTTTTTTAGAATTTTAATATTCAACAAGCAATCATAAATATAGGAAAGGGGTGGCAAGAGGTCATATCATCTCGTTTATGTATTCCTAATATCAACTATATAACTATATAAAGAAATAAATAAAAAAACATAGTTCAAATAACAATTATCATGATTTTTCTTTACTTCGGTGGTGCTTTTTTCTAAATCACTTATGTTGACTTTGTTAGTGCCAGTGCCTTCTATTCATTTTCCATAATAAAATAATTTATGCTAGGTTTTAAATATTCATGTTTTATCTGTGAAAAATGCACAAGAGGCAGTGAAACTATCGAAGTCATATTAAATACTAAAGCAAAAGCACTACTTAAGTCATGCAAGCGTTCAATTAAAAATAATATATAATTAAAAAATTATAATTAATAAATCATATTTATAAATAAATTATTTACTTAATTATTACAAATAAAATCATAATAATTGATTTTCAAGCTTAGTGGCTTAATTTATAAAAAATAATTGCTTAGGTGAGTTATATAGATAAATTAAAACAGTTAAATGATTGTTCAACGACAATAGCACATTGTAAGCGCGGTTCTCCTTAGATCATCAAATATTGGGCGCGGACCAAAACTTTAATTCATTGAATTCATATTTCATTTAATTCAAATAAGTATTTTAAGAACATTAAATAATAACAGTTTATGATTAATTCAACAAAAATTATGCACAAAGCAAAAAAATTACTACTAGCCTACGACATATGGAAGAAAAACCAAATTGTTGATGGCGTGCTTACATCCGTGAATATGTTTTTGTGGTTCACTAAATACATGGAAAGTGACTTGAAATTAATAAGTGCTTTTTAATTTATATTATTATAATTAATAAATCATATTTATAAATAAAGTATTTACTTAATTATTACAAAATAAATCAATTATTATGTATCTCCGCCAAGAAATATTATTGAAAACTCTATTAATTTTCGATAGTCGAGCATATTGTAAGTCGATTCAGTTCAGTAAAATTTTTGCAGATTGTCAATTTCTGCAACATTTAGACATGCCAGCTATTCTCTACGGCTCTGTTTTATCCCAGAACCCACATTTTTTCAGTTTTCTTTGAACTTTTTGAACAATGAAATATCAGGGTTTTCAGGTATGTGAGTAACTTTTAGAACTTTGTAGAAGTGATGACAGAAAACACAAATAATAATATTTATATTTATTCAGTTTCTGTTCAATCACACAGATACCATTAATATGATCTGTATTTGAAGCAATAGTACCAAAACACAAAAATTGCACTTTATCTTCAAGATTTTAGCCAATAATAACGTTCCAAAGTGCCTGTGTCTGCTGATTTCCTAAAGAGTTCCCGTTTTTGGCAAGAATGTGCGTGCTAAGAGTTCTGCGGATTGCTTTGGGCCCAGGGTCGTGCCATTGTTTACGAGGAGTTTGTCTTCCTTTTGTTTTGAAGTCTGTTTTATGACTATGTATTCCGTCCCACATGCTCTCCTTTGTTTGAGCCGTGCAGAAGTTTTTCCAGCTCTGAGTTTGCGCTTTTTTGGCTGAAACATGATATTCTTCTTTAGATGATAGGTACTCTTGGATGACAAATTGTCTCCTAGAAGCTGCCGCACATTTAATACGCCTCTTCTTGGTCATCGTCATCTTTTTGAGAGCTGCGAGTTCAGGCGTCCACCATGGTAGTCCAATCTTAATGCTTTGTTTAATTTTTAGAACCGTTGCGTCGCAGGCCTGCTTGATCGAATCCTCCAGATCGCTTATTATACTATCCAGCTCGCTTTTATTCGCTGCTCTTGTCCTTTCGACTGTCAGGCAGTGGTCTTTTAAATTTCGAGTCAGGATCGTATCAAATTCTTTCCAATTGGCCTTCCGAGCGTTGTATATTCGCGTGGAAGGTTTTGATCTTTGGCCTATGGGTCGATCAGTGTGGATGCTCAGGCGCAATGCATTGTGGTCCGAGCTGGTCATTTTCGGATCCACTCTCCAGGAGTCTATTTTAGGCAGTAGGTTTTCGCTACAGAGTGTGATGTCTACTCTGCTTGTGTAGAGACGATGTCCTCTGAGTACTTGGAATGTTGGGTCCATCCCTGTGTTCAGGATATGCATCTGATTGTGATCAAAGTAGCCGGCTAGTTCTGCGCCCCTGTGGTCCTCCCTGGAGCTGCCCCACCACGGACTCCATGCATTGAAGTCGCCTGCGACCACAATGTTTGGCGTTCCGATCCTGGACATTGTGTGCGATATACGGAGCAAGTATGGCTCAAGATCCTTTTCTCCTTCCAGGTAAACCGAGATTATCACCAATTCACAGTCCGCGAACTTGACGACTACTGCCGATATGTTCTCCGACTGCAATTTAGGGTCCGGTCAGGTCAGGTACATTTTTTTTTGTTTAGCAATTATACAGTACTGAACAGTTTGACGTATTCGACTGTACGAATGCTGAGTTTTTGAGGCATTTCTGCCCAAGCCCATAGTAAGAAAACTTACCAGATCAGGTCAGGTCACTTAAATAAATATATTGGACGAGGGAAGTCACCAGGGCTCGACGGAATACCTAACGAGGTGCTCCGGCTAGCGATAAAAGTCTGCCCGGGAACGCTTTTAAAGGTCTACAACGACTGTCTTGTAACCGGAAAATTCCCAAAATCGTGGAAAAGGCAGAGACTGGTGCTCATATTAAAAGAGAATAAGCCGCCCGATGAACCGTCATCTTATAGGCCCTTATGCATGCTTGATGGCCTCGGAATTTTTTTTGAAAGATTTATTCTGCAGCGACTGATGACGATAAGGGAAGGAAGAGATGGACTTTCACCCCGACCATAGATGCCATCACCGCTGTAATCGACTTGATAAAGAACGCATTAGCCCCTGAACGATCTGTCAAAGCCAGTAAAAAGGCAATACTGATAACTCTAGATATTCGAAATGCCTTCAACTCGGCAAGATGGGACCGAATAAAGGAAGCACTCAGAAAACTAAAGGATATTCCCGACTACTTGCTTCGAATCGTTGACAGTTATCTCCTCGACAGAATACTAGTAACGGAGGCTGGTGAACGTAAAATTACATCAGGAGTTCCACAGGGATCGGTTCTTGGCCCGACGCTGTGGAACATCATGTATGATAGACTGCTGAAGCTGGACCTCCCGGAAGGAGCGACGATAGTGGGTTTTGCAGACGACGTTGGAATCGTAGTTGTGGCTAAAACGACACGAGAAATAGAGATGCTGGCGAGCGAGACTCTACGAAAAACACACAAATGGATCAAGGAAGCAGGCCTCGAACTCGCTGCACACAAAACTGAGGCGATATTTTTTACAGGGAAGAGAAAATATACCGCGCCAAAAGTAACTGTCGTAGGCCATGAGGTGACCTTAAAGAGAACACTACGCTACCTTGGGGTCCTTATTGAAGATAAACTAAATTACAGAGAGCACGCTAAGACAGTAGGAGTCAAAGCTGAAGCAGTTGGTAAGTCCATCGGAAGCCTGATGCCAAATGTCGGAGGCCCTAAGCCAATTCGCAGGAAACTGCTGAATAGCGTGGTACTGTCAATCCTACTGTATGGCGCACCAGTGTGGGCCAGCAGCATGCAGGTGGACAGAACACGAAACTTCCTGGCATCAGTCCAGAGAAGAAGTGCACTTAGAATAATCTCAGCCTACTGCACTGTATCTGAAGGTGCCACACTGGTAATCGCGGGAACCCCACCAATCGACCTGCTAGCGCAAGAGAGGGAAATTATTTACAAAAGCGACAAAAATAAACGAGGAGAAGCATGGAAAAAGGCTCACGATGAACTGATGGAAAAATGGCAGAAAAAATGGGATAAGGAAACCAAAGGCCGTTGGACGTATAAACTCATCCCAAGCATTGTGTTATGGACCGAAAAGAAGTCCCCATCTCCTGACTTCCACACCACACAACTGCTCACGGGACACGGCTGCTTTGGGACATATCTCCATCGAATAAAAAAAGAAGAAAGCCCAAGATGCCATCACTGTACATCTGCAAGTGACGACGCTCAGCAAACACTGCTAACCTGCCCTGCATGAACGGCAGAGAGAGCTGAGCTGGTCACATCGGCAAAAATACAGGAAATACAAATAATTGAGTGCGCCTTAAAGAACGACATTACGCGAAACGCTCTAGCTGTATTTGCCAGAAAGGTGATGAAAGTGAAAGAACAGGCAGAAAGGGAAAGAAGACTGCATAATGACGTAGACGCCGAAGGCTAACAAGCTCCATTGCTTCCTCTGCTGCAGTAATTCACTCTATGGCGAACGCCGGCAGAGGAAGGGGAGTGAAAAGGGGGAGAGTTTAGTCGGTAAAAATCCGACACTACTCTTCGAATACCGATTCAATGTCTTATGAAGATTCTCTAGCCCAGAAAAAAAAAAAAGGTTAGGCTAGGTTAGGCTGGGCTGGTTAGGTTTTTTTTTTCGTTCGGAGGAGATAATCTTCATAGACACCCCTTGAGCCCGTACCCAAGGGGTAGTGTCGGATTCCTACCGACTAAACTCTCCCCCTGTTCACTGTTGTTTCCTCTTCCATAGCTCGAGGAGGTCTTAGTATATTTTATATTTGAAATTTCTTCTTTTTTCTTTTTTCGTATAAACTACGTGTGAAGACGCAGTTTTTTTTTTTCAATTACACAATTAGAGACGTGCTTTCGTTTCTTGGCAGTACATCTTTCAAAATCAGTTCAAAGAATCTCAGAAGGTGCTGTTGGCTCCTTTCCGACGCGAACAATGCCGGAAGATTTTCAAGTGTTATTCTTGAATCTGTTTTGAATGCCAGTTCCAGCCGGGGCACGTCGTATTTGCTGCATTCCAGTACCAGATGCAGCGCCGTTTCGTCCACTGCGTCATCACATATACATGAGGGGCTATCTTTTAATTTGAATCTATTTAGATAAGCAGAAAATCCCCCATGACCTGTAAGCATCTGAACAATTGTGTGGTGAAAGGTGACCTCTCTCACCACTTTGTACGCTGCGCGCACGTCTGGCAGGAAAGCTTTGGTCACCGCAGCCGTCGTCGACTCAGTGTATCTTCTTTGCCAATTCTCTATGGTCTCCTCTCTGAGCTGACGTTTGATGAAAGAGATTGGGACGCTGTCGTATGCAGGTTTTGTCTTCAGCTTGAGTGCCGCATCCTTTGCTAATTGATCAGCCCGCTCATTGCCAGCTGTACCAACATGTGCTCTTGTCCAGGAGAACTGTATTCTCTTCCCATCTCCGACGCCTCGGTGAGACGCTTCCTAGTTTCGAAAGCAATCGGGTGGAAAGACGCTCCGTTTTTGAGCAGCTCCAGTGAGGACATAGAGTCACTAAAGATTACTACATTTTTATCAGGCATATGGAGGACATCGTCAACTGCGGTTAAAATGGCGCACATCTCTGCCTAAAATACTGTGCAGTAATCTTCAAGTTTTATTTTTCTTGTCTTCACTTCGTTGTCGCCCCTGAAGTATGTTATGCCAGCGCTGACCCTGCCTTCAATTTTGCTCCCGTCTGTGTACACTTTCATAACATTTTCGTACCCGTCTGCATGGTTCTGCGAGCTCTCGAGGCAGAGAAATTCAACTGATGGTTTTGAAGCCGGATGAGGAGCCTTCAAGATGGTCACATTCTGTTTGATTTCTCTATCGGCCATTCCATCGATTTCTCGGCCTTTCTTGTATTCGAAGAGCTTTGCCGCCTCTCGAATTCTGAGGTCCAGGGGTAGAATTCCAGACAGAACAAGTGCTGCACTCAAGCTAACGGTGCGATGTGACCGGCTCACCTTTCTTGCAAACCCTCGCTGTACCGCATCCAGCCTGTTTCTCGTTTCAACTCGCTCCACAGCCGGCGCCCAGACGCTCGCCGCGTACAGTATGATCAGCTCTATTACAGCGACATAAATGGTCCTGGTGATCTCTGGCTGCAAACCCCAACTCACTTTTGCTGCCCTCGCCAATTGGGTGTAAATGTTTACAGCCTTCTGGCAGACATTCTCAACGTGGATTTTGAAAGATAGCCTGCGATCTATCGTGAGGCCAAGGATCTTTACTTTGCTGACGAGTCGAATGTCTTCACCCCCCATGGTGAGTACAGGTAGTTGAAATTTGAGCTTTTTCATGACGACCATAGCATTTGTTTGGTGGGGAGCAAACCGAAGCTTGTTCTCCCGCCCCCAAAGATGTATTTTTGCGAGCACTTGATTGGCGATTTCTTCAATGTGTGTTATTGAAGTGCGCGAAAATACCAAGACCACGTCATCTGCGAATGCTTGGACATGGACCTCCGACCCATAAATATGGGTCCAGGGCTTTGTCTCCTTCAAAGTATACGGAAATTACTCCCAATTTCCATTCCGAGAAATCGATAGCCATTGCCACTATGTTCTCCGACTGAAGTGCCGGGTCCACTGTTACTTGGAGGTCTGTACCAAAAATCGCGATAGCAGACTTGACAGGGTTTGACCTGTCCACACCTTGATCATACTGAAAGATTCGAACACCCGAGTAACGCGCCGCTGATCCCTCGTTACCTGTATAAGGCTCTTGTAGCAATGCGATGCTTACCTTCTGTGATGCAGCTTCGGCTATCAGTTCGTCAGTGGCAAGCTTTTTTCGCTGCAGGTTTGCTTGGACCAAATGATGCATTTTTGAGCCCGCTCTCTCAGAGTCTTTTACCGCGGCTTGTACAATTGGGACGCCCTCAGCAATATGCCACACTGAGACGTGCTATGGCGTCCCACTTGCGCTTCACCGGGCCATCGTCGCTGAAGGCACTGTGGTCGGTGTGCTCTGATTTGTTTATTTTGCAGTTAATGCAGCACGCGGAGGAACCTGATCTGTATGCTGGGCATTCCGCCTTCATGTATCATCACTACAGTAGCTGCATTTGAGGCCTGAATCATCCTTGCAGAATTTCCTGCCGTGTCCGAATCCCAGGCACTGCGAGCATTGGACTAGGGGTTAAAAGTCCTCAATTCTCGACCTGTGCAGATCAACGTGCACCAAGCCACCATCCATCATCCGGCGCCACAACTGCGGTGCAACCTTTAAAACCACATGGTTAATGTGCGGGTTTCTTAGGGAACGGCGAAATTTGACCTCCATTCGCTGTTTTTCTGGCTCGAGGTTCTTGAAGAGGTCTTTGTTTTGTGACCTAAGAGCACTTGTGATTTCGTCGTCTTTAAGAGATGTTAATATATCCCGAACGATAACCATTGTGTCCTTGTTCTTAGCCTCCACAACCTTGAGGCCCGGGTCCAGTTGGATTTTTCGCTTTATTTTGTCTATCTCCCCTTTCGCTGCGCACGTCAGGACTACCTTTTGGTTCCGTGCCTTCCTCACGCCATCGACCTGAGCACCAGTCCTGGTCGGGTGTTCTGCCTTCCGCACCTTGGTCAAAACCACTTCACTGGTGTCGTTTCTCTCCTCAGATGTTATGATTATTGCGTGAGATTTCGACACTGCGCCTGCGTAAGTTTGGGGTCGCTGAGTTTTCTCCCCTATTAGGTTGGTGAGCTGAAGCGAGTGGAGTGTTTCCCTACGGAGCAATTCTTCCGCATGTTTCGTTTTTGTCTGCTCCAGAGCGTTTACGTGGCTCATCCGGGTGATTATTATTTGTTGTACCATATGGTACAGACAATCCAGTGACCTCGAGACAGCCTCTCTAATTGATGTCTTCAGGTTTCCAGATCACTCCATCTGCTCCTTGGCGAGTTGGTAAGCCTTGCTTGCCGAACTCGGCAAATCTGCGTCTGAGCTGGTCGATAGAATTAGTTGTGGTTCTCCCATCTTGCAAGACAAATCAATTGTGGGAGAGTCCGTTGGTAATTTACCAGTCGCGAGATCTCTCCCAGGACGAGGAGGTGTCCTTTGCATGCTTAAATTCTTGGATCTGCGGAGAGCGAAATGTGGCCTGCGCCTAGTTGAATGCAACTGTCAGAGCACGCAGCAAAAGACTTCAACGATCTCCAAGCGCCAAGCCAGAATTCCAGGAAAATCCAACAAAAAGTTTTTCTCGGAAAATCGTAGTTTTTCTTGAATTTTCCGAGTTTTTCCGAAAAAGTATGGTTTTGATAAGATGTGGAATTTTTTCCGGAAAATCTTCAGGGAAACTCTCCAGATTCGGGCCCGTGCGGCCGTACGATCCCGGCCGATGAAGTAGAGAATCGAGAGACAAGACGCTCAATGTTATAGAAGAAGAAGAGGAACACAATACACAGATGAAGTGTCACTTTCACAGTCCATAAACACTGTCAATACCAAAGAAGAAGAGGATACAATTGGAATTGTCAAACACGCACGCCTGTCCCCGATGGATACCGAACTGTACTCACTAGCCCTTTTATCAATATTGTAGAAGAAGAAGACTTTGACACAAACCAATACAGTGTTTAAGTTGGCAGAACTTTTATTTTTTTATGATTATTATTGTTATTATATTAGTTTTTGTATAGCGCTCTTTTATGACCGAATGATCATTCCAAAAGCGCTTCTTTGCCTCTCTGAGTAAAAAGGTGGGTCTTGAGTCTGCTTCTGAAGGATGCCTCCGCTTTAACACAAGTCCAACAATGACAGTTCACACGTAAACAACAGAATAAAAGTACTTTAAACGTCAGATTCGAAGACAGATATCAATTACAAAAATGACAGTTAAGTAGTTTCAAAGTGATCACACAGATGGTGTTTTGTCTATGCACTTTGGTCACGTGACGCGTCAGAAAATGGCGGACACTGCTAAACGTCAGACTTTGTTGAAAGACAATACACAGAGGTTAAGAACAACTGGAAAAAGAAATAGAGCAAGATAGCGGACAGGATTCACGAGTCCATCTGTTATCAAAGTTCAAAACACGGGTGCTGTCCGCGGCCTTCCCTCCCAAATGTCACATTCAAGCGATTCCACTACTCAGCGGACACTTCGACAGAAAACGCAACTGTCACAAAACACAAAACGCAGCACACAGAGTTCCGAACGGAGACTGAGAGCACTACAAGTTGAGAGCACATGTTTCAGAAACCTTCTGGATAGACTCCTTCACTTTTGAATCTAGAGAATGAAGAAAATTATGACAAAAACCCGGAGTTCACTCGAGAGGCGACCGTCGCCGTTGGGCGCCAGGCCGATTGTGCTCGTGATCACAATGACTTTGACACAAGGCAACAAAGTTAGGTTAGAAACCCGTGTCAGAATGTCCAGCGTGACGACGCGATGCACACGTCACACAAGAAGAATTTAAAAACAATTAGGTATTTAAGAACATCACTATCACGAATGTTTAAAATCTATTGTGAATAGCCAAATATAGAAAACGAAGAAGTATCAACAATCAAAGTGTCAAAAGCTTAATGTCAACCGATTTGCTGGTAATAAATGAAACTAAAAACGCAATATCTCTGTAATCACTGATCAGAAACTTTTGTCTTTGTTTTAAGAATCAATACTTGCGTTATTGCTTTAGTTGTGCTGCCATTTCCAGCATTAAACACAAAAATCATTTCAAGTATTCTGCAAACCTGAAAATCGTTAAAAAATGTTTTTTTAAAGAACATTCATGTCCGTTTTAAATTCAATATTTTAACAAGCGACAGAGAAATCAAGATATCTCCGCGATCTTTGCACCAAACGCTCACAAATCAAACACTGAAATGCGCTTTATTGAAAAGGTACGTCGGACTTATCCAAAAGATTTTTTTGAAAACTCTGGGAAAAAAACGTTTTTCTCTGATTTACAAACAACCGTTCAAACAAACGGGACGAATCCGCTTGTTACCGCGCCAGTACTCGACTCGGTATACTTTTTGCCAGTTTCCAAGTGTTTTCTCTCGGAGAAGTTTTTTTTGCGAAGCAGAGGGACTTTGTCGTATTCTGGTTTGGTTTTCAGTTTAAGGGCAGCGTCTTTTGCCAACTGAGCCCGCTCGTTCCCGGTCGTGCCGACATGTGCTCTTATCCCGAAACGAATTACACTTCCATTCTTAGAGATTTCTTCAATGAGCTGTTTTTGATTTCGTGTGCGATCCAAAAAAGGTCACGCTGCTTTGGAATGCTTGAGGATCTTGGTCCTCAGGACCCTCCAGACTTTTTGTCGGGCATCTGGAGAATGGTTCTGCAAAAGATGGGACATTTCCAATGAAACCCAGTGCAGTAATCCTCTAGTTTGTTTTTTCTATTCTTGATTTCATGCCCGTCTCTAACATATGTTACCCCAGCGTTGACTTTTCTATTTGCTGCCGTCATTAACCAAACTGAATCCGTTCTGGGCATTCATCTTTTGATTAACTGGTACATGTATTCTAGGCGGCAAAACTACCACCTGTGCCTGAGGATGGATCCAATGCCTCAAGAAAGCAATCCTTTTTTTGCATTCTGTCAGCCATCTCATCGGACGTGGCTCACAAGATCAAACAGCGCGTCCTCCGTACTCCGGAGGAGGGACGGAAGCAGTCCGGAGTTGTTCTAAGAGTGGGCAGCATTAAGGCTGACAGTGCGATACGGCTAACCATGATTTTCTTCCAGAACTCGTTTTGCCCAGTTACGGATCCCAAGTTTTTCCCACCGCTGGTGCCCAGACTTCGGCTGGGTATAATCGGATTTTCCTGAGCCACTTAGTATTGTGACAGTTGCACTTTGCAGGTGTCCGGGAATCGCCCCACAGCAAGACACTTATTTAAGATCGCTAGAAGCATAAAAGCCCGTCCACTTTCATTGCCTGTTCAACCACGTCCGAAGAGAAACCGTCTGGTCCCGATGGGTTTTCCTCCCATTTGTAGAATGGGTTGGTCGTATTTCATTTTTTTTGTTATGACCATTGCGTTTGTTTTATGCGGAGCAAACCTTAGCTTGTTTTCCTGTCCCCATCGGTAAATCTCGTCTAGTACTGTATTGGCGGTATCTTCGATTTGATTTATCGATGTGCCCGAGAAAACTAAGACAATGTCATCCGCAAACGCCTGAACATGTAATCCTGCCCCTTTAAGTCTGCACAGCAGAGGATCTAATAAAAGATTCCAGAACAGAGGGCCGCCAATGGATCCCTGTACACATCCCTTTGTGGCAGGCTTTCTATATTCTTCGCCGGCATATCGTACGCTTACAGCCCTGTCAGCAAAATAGTCGTGGGTTATGCGGTATAGATTCGGTGGGCACTTAACCTTTAGCAGCTGAAGTTTAATAGCTGGCCACCATGCACTGTCGAAAGCACCCTCTATATCAAGTGATATAAGAACCGCTATTCTTTTGCTGTTTGTTTCTTCCCGTATGTGTCCCACTAGGTCATACAAAGCATCCTCCGTGCATTTTTGTGGGACGAAACCATATTGTCTGGTGTTAAGAATGGGCAGGATATGCCATTTCATTCGCCGAATTATCAGTTTTTCCAGAACCTTACCCAACATTGACAGGAGTCCAATCGGTCGATATGACTTTGCCTGGGTGTAGTCTGACTTACCAGGCTTGGGCAGAATCACCACCGCTGCACTCTTCCAAGGTGCCGGGAATCGACCTGTGTCGAGACACTTGTTAAGAATTCCGAGAAGCAGCGAGGAGTTGACCGTCGTTACTCTTTTAACGATGTCTGATGAGAAACCATCTGACCCGGGAGCTTTTCGAGGATTGAACGAGCTGACCGCTTCTCGAAGCTCTTCCTCTGTGAAAGGTGGATCGTCGGCAACATTTGGTTCTTGGTTGTCATTCCACATAACGTCTGCTTCGTTGCGTATCGCAGCGTGGGTGGGAGTGTCGTCTTCAGGCAAGTCATCTGGGAAGAATGTGCGTGCTAAGAGTTCTGCGGATTGCTTTGGGCTCAAAGTCATGCCGTTGCTTACGAGGAGTTTGTCTTCCTTTTGTTTGGAGGTCTGTTTTATGACTCTATGTATTCCGTCCCACATGCTCTCTTTTGTTTGAGCCGTGCAGAAGTTTTTCCAGCTCTCAGTTTGCGCTTTTTTAGCTGAAGCTTCATATTCTTCTTTGGATGATATGTACTCTTGGATGACAAATTGTCTCCTAGAAGCTGCCGCACATTTAATACGCCTCTTTTTAGTCATCGTCATCTTCTTGAGAGCTGCGAGTTCGGGCGTCCACCATGGTAGTCCAACCTTTATGCTTTGTTTAATTTTTGGAATCGTTGCGTCGCAGGCCTCCTTGATCGAATCCTCCAGCTCGCTTATTATACTATCCAGCTCGATTTTATTTGCCGCTCTTGTCCTTTCAACTGTCAGGCGGTGGTCTTTTAAATTTCGAGTCAGAATCGTATCGAATTCTTTCCAATTTGCCTTTCGGGTGTTGTATGTTCGCGTGGAAGGTTTTGATTTTTGGCCTATGGGTCGATCAGTGTGGATGCTCAGGCGCAATGCATTGTGGTCCGAGCTGGTCATCTCCGGATCCACTCTCCAGGAGTCTATTTTAGGCAGTAGGCTTTCGCTACAGAGTGTGATGTGACTTTCAACCGGTACAGACGTGTTTTGCGTGCTCCAGACAAACAATTCTCCAGCGACCGCCCAGAAAGTACTTCGAAGCCAAATTTTCGCTCACACAGAGATCCAGTTATCTTCATTAAGGTCAGAAAGTTTCGTCCAATTATCTTCGCTACATCTTGAGTTATTAATTAATTTAGATTTGCTTTACTCGGCTCAATACATTTCGCCGCGACCGGCGACCGGCCTCCTCTAAAGAGCGTCAGGGCCGTACTTTACAAACACCTACCAGATCATAAAATCATTTTTATCTTATCAACAAATGCAGCTAACATTCTTATATTTTATCTCATCTAAATTATTAATTAACTTTCGTTTGCATTGACTTTAACCGTTCTCAAATGTACAACCGTTCAGCTTTTAAATAACGATAACTTCTAAGACTTATCTTAACTAGCGATATTTATTTCCGTAGACTTTATTACATAATGAAATAATTTTCAATATTAAAACTATCAAGCACAACTTAATGTTTCTAATTCTTTCAAAGTCCAAGCTCGCAAATTTGGCAAAACCTCAATACAAAAAACCCAGAATCTACTCTCATACACACATACACATACTCATTTATACATACATACAAATTATAGAAAATCTATACACATCTGTACACACAAACTCAGATACCTCGTCATATTACTAATATCTTTATTCATATATATTATACATATAATACTTTTTAATTTTATTACACATAGAAACATATATCACTATTATATTTACTGTATTCACATATCCATTCACTTTACAAAACTCAGAATAAACACTCCTACACACATACACACACCTTTACATACATACATATACGTACATACAAAATAAAGTACAACATTTCACAAATTTACACATACAATTAAATATACATTCACATTTCATAGTCAATAATTCATCGATGCGAGTTAAAAATAATTTAAAAAAAATTTACAAATACTTATCTTCACCTACATACATTCATTACATACATTAATTACAATTAAATACATATAACAATTTACGTTAGAACTACAGACATTTTAATTTCATTTTAATATTATACACATCTAAATACTTATCACTACGAACATAAAGTAATTTAAATACACATATATACATTATCTACGATCATATATATAACGTTTGCATTTATACATATAGACATTTAAATATTTATCTAAATAACAGTGATTACTAAATTCTCAAGCACTTATTTGAATATAATAACTTATTTTCTTAAACTATCCAATCGCTCAACGGCCGACGTCCAGCAGTCGACCCTTGGTCCATTGTTATCGCGCCGGCCGACAGGTAGCAGCCGACCCGCGGTCCATTGTTGGACTCACTACCAGCCCTCGGTACACTGATACCCAGGAAACAAAGAACGAAACACTTTGCAAACTCAGTCTAAAAATTATTAAAATATAACATAACTTAACAACTTTCATTATCCACTCTCTCGGAACATCTTACTTGAAATACTCTCACCTACCACTAATTTGCCAATACCAGTTAAAAAAATTCATACACCGTCACATACAGATTTAAGTTACCTCCATATAAATTATAACTAACCACAAACATTACATACAATTACAAATACACATAAATAAACACAAATACATTTAAATATACCTCCATATAAATTATAACGAACCACAAACACAACATACAATTACAAATACACTAAAAATATACACTCAAACTTTATAGACACTAAAAATCATTGATACGAATTTAAACTAACTTCAATTCATTAATATCCACCTATAAACATTATTCACATCTATATACAAAAAATATACAAACACGTTTATACTTATAGACAAATAAATTTCATTGGAACATAATAAACATTTAAAAATTCATCAATTCAAATTTAAAATAAATTAAATACACTTATTTTTCTGTTTATTTGCACATTAACGTCGGGGACGTATTTAACAAACACGGACCAAATCATTGAATCTTTTAAAATATTCTCAACTAATTCAGCTGACATTTATCTCATCTTATCTCACCTCAATTATCAATTAAATTGCATTAACATTACCTTAACCATTCTCAAAATACATCTGTTCAACTTTTTAAGCAACGATAACAACCAAGACTCGTCTTGCCTCGTCTAACATTAAGTTGCTCAGACCTATTTACATAACGAAACAATTTAACATATTATAATAACCAAGCATAGCTTAATGTAACCATTTCTTCTAACCCAATTTCACCTAAACCTCAATTTAAAAAATATATATATATATATACGTACATACAAAACACAAGAACAACATTATAAAATCTACATATACACTTAAATATACATGCACATTTTATAGACATTAAAAATCATCGATACAAATTTAAATTCGCTTAAATAGTTTATTATTCACCTATAAAAGTTATTTACAATTATACACACATAACAAAATACAGTTACGTCTATACTTATAGACATTTAAATTCCATTTCAACATTGTAAACATTTAAATATTCACCAATAGGAATTTAAAGTAAATTAAACAAACTGTTTTCACCCATAAATATTTACGATCATAGTATAACAATATACATTTACGTTTACAATTACACTTAAAAATTATAGACACACTAATATTCATCAATAAGAAAATAAAATAAATTATATACACCACACACATTATTTACGAAAAATAATTACATATTGTATCAACATTGTAGAGAATTAAATATTCATTGACACGAAGCCAAATTAATTGAACTCAAATACACTTAAATACACCCATACACATTAACATCTACATATATATAAAAATAAACATTTACACTATTACCCAATACAGCCACACTACCAACAACAGACACACACACAACCCCAACAACCCCAAAAATTTTGCCCAAGCACGCAAAACCCACACAATTTATTATCTTACACTAATCTATCACAAAACTACATAGCCATAGACTTCTAAAATGCAGCAAACCCCACCAAGACCCGCACATCCCTCTCGGAAAGGGGATACTACAAAGGTAGCAAACGCCCCAAACAATCCTGCAAATCTCTCTCCGAAACAGGGAACCACGAAGGCGGCAAACACCCTAGGAAACCTCGATAATTCCTCTCCAAAAGAAGGAACTGCAAAAGCGGCGGATACCTCGGGCACCATACAGAACTCTGCGGAAGCCCAGGAGACGCCACAAATACTGCAGAACTGGACTTCATGGCTCTGAAAATAGTGGAGATAGCCAACGAAGGCACTAAAATAGTATCCCACCTTAAAGGGAACATTACAAGTGCGACAAAAGAAAGCTAAAATAATAAATAAGGCCGCAGAACTCACCAAGGCAACTTTTCAGAGAGAGAAGTACTTCTTGGAAGAAAAAATCTCTCTTATTAGTAAATTCGAAATACAAAATAATAAAAAAGAAGATAACAGAGCACCCACAGCGAAGCCTTCTTACGCAAATGTTACTAGAGCCCCGCCAAAGACGTCTCACTCAATTGTAATATGGTTAGGTTAGGTTAGGTTAGGTTAGGTTAGGTTAGGTTTTTTTTTTTTTTTCTTTGGAGGAGAGAATCTTCACAAGACACTCTTCAATTCCAAGAGTAGTGTCGGATTTTTACCGACTAAACTCTCCTTTCATCTTCCTCTTCCGTAACTCGAAGAGACTTTGTTAATCGATTATTATATTTTGTTATTCGATATATATTCTTATTCTTTTTGTCTTTGTTTTATTTTATCAATATCTTTTTGTTATTCGCTTTAAAGTACCGTGCTGCCATTTCTGCGCAGCACGTCTTTTAAAATCATTTCAGAGTATTCTGAGAACCTGAACCCATTTTCTCCTGCCATAAGTAAGGGAAGGTTTTTCAGATTGACCTTCATGTCCGTTTTAAATTCTAGATTTATACGTTGCAATTCATATCTGGGGCATTCTAAGGCGAGATGCAGCGCCGTCTCTTCTACGTCGTCTCCACAAGTACACCCTGGGCTCTCTTTCAGCTTATACTTGAAGAGGTACGCTGAGAATCCTCCATGTCCAGTCAGCATTTGGATAACTCTGGGATTAAAAGGTTTTTCTCTGATTTGCTTATATGCCGTTCGCACGTCCGGGAAGAATGCTCTTGTTACCGCGCCAGTACTCGACTCGGTATATCTTTTTTGCCAGTTTCCAAGTGTTTTCTCTCGGAGAAGTCGTTTTGCGAAGCAGATAGGGACTTTGTCGTATTCTGGTTTGGTTTTCAGTTTAAGGGCAGCGTCTTTTGCCAACTGATCGGCCCGCTCGTTCCCGGTCGTGCCGACATGTGCTCTTATCCATGCGAAACGAATTACACTTCCATTCTTAGAGGCTTCAATGAGCTGTTTTTTGATTTCGTGTGCGATCGGGTGAAAGGTAACGCCGCTTTGGAGCAGCTCTAGTGAGGATCTTGAGTCGCTCAGGATCAGAGCATTTTTGTCGGGCATCTGGAGAATGTCTCTTACTGCCGCTAAGATGGCGCACATTTCTGCCTGAAAGACAGTGCAGTAATCCTCTAGTTTGATTTTTCTAGTCTTGATTTCTTGCCCGTCTCTAACATATGTTACCCCGGCGCCCACTTTACCTCCTATTTTGCTGCCGTCAGTAAAGACGCGTAATCCGTTCTCGAATTCATCTGGTTGATCCCCGAGATTCATGTATTCTAGGCGGCAAAACTCTACCACCTGTGTTGAGGATGGATGGGGTGCCTCAAGAAAGCTGATCCTTTTTTCAAGCATTCTGTCAGCCATCTCATCGATGTCGTGGCCCCTCTTGTACGAGTAGAGCTTCGCCACCTCTTGAATCCGGAGGTCCAACGGTAGCAGTCCGGAGAGTACAAGCGCCGCATTAAGGCTGACAGTGCGATATGACCGGCTTATTTTCCTTGCAAATCCTCGTTGTACTGCGTCCAGTTTCTTTTTAATCCCAAGTTTTTCCACCGCTGGTGCCCAGACACTCGCTGCGTATAAGATTATCGGCTCCACCACCGCCACGTAGATTGTCCTGGTGATTTCAGGATGCAGTCCCCAGCTGACTTTTGCTGCTCTGGACAGTTGGGCATAGATATTTGTTGCCTTCTGGCATATCTGCGTGACGTGTGATTTGAATGTTAGCTTGTTGTCAATGGTAAGGCCAAGGATTTTTGTTTCGGTTACTATTTGGATGGGTTTTCCTCCCATTTGTAGAATGGGTTGGTCGTATTTCATTTTTTTTGTTATGACCATTGCGTTTGTTTTATGCGGAGCAAACTTTAGCTTGTTTTCCTGTCCCCATCGGTAAATCTCGTCTAGTACTGTGTTGGCGGTATCTTCGATTTGATTTATCGATGTGCCCGAGAAAACTAAGACAATGTCATCCGCAAACGCCTGAGCATGTAATCCTGGCCCTTTAAGTCTGCACAGCAGAGGATCTAATAAAAGATTCCAGAACAGAGGGCCGCCAATGGATCCCTGTACACATCCCTTTGTGGCAGGTTTTCTGGTTGGGTTGGGTTGGGTTGGGTTGGGTTGGGTTAGGTTAGGTTAGGTTAGGTTAGGTTAGGTTTTTTTTTTCGTTCGGAGGAGAGAATCTTCATAGACACCCCTTGAGCCCGTACCCAAGGGGTAGTGTCGGATTCCTACCGACTAAACTCTCCTGTTCACTGTTGTTTCTCTCCCATAGCTCGAGGAGGTCTTAGTATACTTTATATTTGAAATTTCTTCTTTTTCTTTTTCGTATAAACTACGTGTGAAGACGCAGTTTTTTTTTCCAATTACACAATAAGAGACGTGCTTCCGTTTCTTGGCAGTACATCTTTCAAAATCAGTTCAAAGAATCTCAGAAGGTGCTGTTGGCTCCTTTCCGACGCGAACAATGCCGGAAGATTTTCAAGTGTTATTCTTGAATCTGTTTTGAATGCCAGTTCCAGCCGGGGCACGTCGTATTTGCTGCATTCCAGTACCAGATGCAGCGCCGTTTCGTCCACTGCGTCATCGCATATACATGAGGGGCTATCTTTAATTTGAATCTATTTAGATAAGCAGAAAATCCCCCATGACCTGTAAGCATCTGAACAATTGTGTGGTGAAAGGTGACCTCTCACCACTTTGTACGCTGCGCGCACGTCTGGCAGGAAGGCTCTGGTCACCGCACCCGTCGTCGACTCGGTGTATCTTCTTTGCCAATTCTCTATGGTCTCCTCTGAGCTGACGTTTGATGAAAGAGATTGGGACGCTGTCGTATGCAGGTTTTGTCTTCAGCTTGAGTGCCGCATCCTTTGCTAATTGATCAGCCCGCTCATTGCCAGCTGTACCAACATGTGCTTTTGTCCAGGAGAACTGTATTCTCTTCCCATCTCCGACGCTTCGGTGAGACGCTTCCTAGTTTCGAAAGCAATCGGGTGGAAAGACGCTCCGTTTTGAGCAGCTCCAGTGAGGACATAGAGTCACTAAAGATTACTACATTTTGTCAGGCATATGGAGGACATCGTCAACTGCGGTTAAAATGGCGCACATCTCTGCCTGAAATACTGTGCAGTAATCTTCAAGTTTTATTTTTCTTGTCTTCACTTCGTTGTCGCCCCTGAAGTATGTTATGCCAGCACCGACCCTGCCTTCAATTTTGCTCCCGTCTGTGTACACTTTCATAACATTTTCGTACCCGTCTGCATGGTTCTGCGAGCTCTCGAGGCAGAGAAATTCAACTGATGGTTTTGAAGCCGGATGAGGAGCCTTCAAGATGGTCACATTCTGTTCGATTTCTCTATCGGCCATTCCATCGATTTCTCGGCCTTTCTTGTATTCGAAGAGCTTTGCCGCCTCTCGAATTCTGAGGTCCAGGGGTAGAATTCCAGACAGAACAAGTGCTGCACTCAAGCTTACGGTGCGATGTGACCGGCTCACCTTTCTTGCAAACCCTCGCTGCACCGCATCCAGCCTGTTTCTCGTTTCAACTCTCTCCACAGCCGGCGCCCAGACGCTCGCCGCGTACAGTATGATCGGCTCTATTACAGCAACATAAATGGTCCTGGTGATCTCTGGCTGCAAACCCCAACTCACTTTTGCTGCCCTCGCCAATTGGTTGTAAATGTTTACAGCCTTCTGGCAGACATTCTCAACGTGGACTTTGAAAGATAGCCTGCGATCTATCGTGAGGCCAAGGATCTTTACTTTGCTGACGAGTCGAATGTCTTCACCCCCATGGTGAGTACAGGTAGTTGAAATTTGAGCTTCTTCGTGACGACCATAGCATTTGTTTTGTGGGGAGCAAACCGAAGCTTGTTCTCCGCCCCAAAGATGTATTTTTGCGAGCACTTGATTGGCGATTTCTTCAATGTGTTATTGAAGTGCCCGAAAACCAAACCACGTCATCTGCGAATGCTTGGACATGGACCTCCGACCCCTCCAGACTCGCTAATAGGGGATCCAATAGTAGGTTCCAAAACAAGGGACCACCAATGGAACCCTGTACGCAGCCTTTGTTGTTACTCTCCTATGTTCTGCTCCAGCGTAACGCACGTTGACATTTCTATCTGCAAAGTAGTCATTCACCAAACTGAAGAGATTACATGGGCATTTTCTTTTGATTAACTGGTACTTAATGGCGGGCCACCATGCACTATCAAAAGCGCCTTCTATGTCCAATGACACCAAGAGAGCAATATTTTTGTTCTTTATTTCCTGTCGGACGTGGCTCACAAGATCAAACAGCGCGTCCTCCGTACTCCGCTGAGGGACGAAGCCATACTGGGTTGTTCTAAGAGTGGGCAGCATGTGCCATCTGATACGGCTAACCATGATTTTCTCCAGAACTTTTCCCAATACGGACAGGAGTCCTATTGGACGGTATGACTTCGGCTGGGTATAATCGGATTTTCCTGGTTTTCTTAGTATTATGACAGTTGCACTTTTCCAGGTGTCCGGGAATCGCCCCACAGCAAGACACTTATTTAAGATCGCTAGAAGTAAAAGCCCGTCCACTTTCATTGCCTGTTCAACCACGTCCGAAGAAAAACCGTCTGGTCCCGGAGCCTTTCGGAAATTGAAAGAGCACACAGCCTCACTTAGCTCAGCCATTGTGAAGTAGGGATCCGCAATGACAACCGACCGTTCGCTCGGATGATGTTCTTCCACTGCGCTCCTTATTGTTGCATGTGCAGGAATATCGTCGGCGGTTTTATCTTCCGGAAAAAATGTCTGGGCAAGAAGCTCTGCTGACTGTGAAGGATCTAGAGATACTCCATTTTGAACCAATAATTTATCTTCCTGTTTAGTTGATGTCTGCCTTATTACTCGGTAAATCCCATCCCACATACTTTCGCTTGACTGAGTTGTGCAAAAGTCTTTCCAGCTGGTGGTTTGGGCTTTTTTCGCTGCTTCTTCGTATTCCTTTTTGGATGCAAGATACTCTGCAATGACAAACTGTCGTCTTGAAGCAGCTGCACATTTTATGCGCCTCTTTTTGGTCATTGTATCCTTTTTGAGAGCTCCAAGTTCCGGTGTCCACCATGGTAGTCCCACTTTTGTGGCTCGTCTTATTTTCGGAATAGCTTCATCGCATGATTTCTTAATAGAGTCTTCGTAGTCGCCAATAATGCCATCTAAGTCGTCTCTGTCGTTTGCGCCCTCAACTCTCTCCACTGTAAGTCGACAGTCCCGCAGTTCTTGCAACATTTTTCTTTGGAATCTCACCCAGTCTGCCTTTTTTGTATTATAAATACGCGTGGATGAGGTCGATGTATTGTTTGCTGCTTGACCAGTGCGGATGGTGAGACGCAATGTATTGTGGTCTGAGCTAGTCATTTCAGTATCCACCCTCCAGGAATCCATTTTGTGCAGGATATTTTCCGAGCACAACGTGATGTCCACTCTGCTCGAAAAAAGGCGGCCTCCTCTTAGAACCTCAAAGGTTGGTTCAGTTCCCGTGTTGAGAATGTGCATATGTTTGTCGTCGAAGAAACCAGCCAGTTCCGATCCTCTGATAGAGTTACGCTCAAGCCGTGGTACCAGGTGGACGTCTGTTTGTTTGCTCCGTTGTTTGTATCGAAAAAGTGTTTTTTTTTAAGCTTGCAAAAAAATCTTTTGCATAAGTCCAACGTGTTGCTTCCTAAAGCGCATTTTAGTGTTTGAATTGTGTTGTTTGGTGCAAAGATTGCGGAGATATTTTGATTTCTCTGTCGCTTGTTAAAATATTGTTACAAGCTGCATACATGTCCTTTAAAGAAACATTTTTTTTAAACAATTTTCGGTTTGTGCTTAAGTGTTTTTGTGTCTAATCTGGAGGCTCAACTATATACGCAAGTGTCGGTTCTTATTTTACAAGTTTCTGATCAGTGATTACAGAGTTATTACGTTTTTAGTTTCATTTACAACCAGCAAATCGGTTGACATTAAGCTTTTGACACTTTGATTGTTGATACTTCTTCGTCTTCTATATTTGGCTATTCACAATAGATTTTAAACATTCGTGATAGTGATGTTTTGACACTTTGATTGTTGATACTTCTTCGTCTTCTACATTTGGCTATTCACAATAGAATTTAAACATTTGTGATAGTGATGTTCTTAAATACCTAATTGTTCCGAAAGTGACACTTGCGAGTTGTTTACTTCTTCATCTGTGTATTGTGTTCCTCTTCGTCTTCTGTAACATAGAGCGTCTTGTCTCTCGATTCTCCTCTTCATCGGCCGGGATCGTAAGGCCGCACGGGCCCGAATCTGGAGAGTTTTCCTGAAGATTTTCCGGGAAAATTTCCACATCTTATCAAAACCATACTTTATCGGAAAAGCTCGGAAAAATTCAAGAAAAACTACGATTTTCCGAGAAAAACTTTTTGTTGGATTTTCCTGGAATTCGGGTTTGGCGCTTGGAGATCGTTGAAGTCTTTTGCTGCGTGCTCAGACAATAGCATACAACTAGGCGCAGGCCACATTTCGCTCTCCGCAGATCCAAAATTTAAGCATGCAAAGGACACCTCCTCCTCCTGGGAAAAATCTCGCGACTGGTCATTTACCAACGGACTCTCCTACAATGGATTTGTCTTGTAAGATGGTAGAAACACAACTGGTTCTATCGACCAGCCCAGACGCGGATTTGCTGAGTTCGGCAAGCAAGGCTTACCAACTCGCCAAAGAGCAGATGGACAGATCTGGTAACCTGAAGACCTCAATTAGAGAGGCTGTCTCGAGGTCACTGGATTGTCTATACCATATGGTACAAGAAATGACCATCACCCGGATGAGCCACGCAAACGCTCTGGAGCAGATAAAAGCGAAACATGCGGAAGAGTTGCTCCGTAGAGAAACACTCCACTCGCTTCAGCTCACCAACCTTATAGGGGAGAAATCTCAGCGACCCCAAACTTACGCAGGCGCAGTGTCTCAGAAATCTCACGCAATAATAATACAATCTGAGGAAAAAAACGACACCAGTGAAGTGGTCTTGACCAAGGTGCGGAAGGCAGTAGATCCGACCAGGACTGGCGCTCAGGTCAATGGCGTGAGGAAGGCACGGAACCAAAAGGTGGTCCTGACGTGCGCAGGGAAAGGGGAGCTGGAAAAAATAAAACGAAAAATCCAACTGGACCCGGGCCTCAAAGTTGTGGAGGCTAAAAACAAGGACCCAATGGTGATCATTCGGGATGTTTTAACATATCTTAAAGACGAAGAAATAACAAGTGCTCTTAGGTCACAAAATAAAGACCTCTTCAAGAACCTCGAGCCAGAAGAACAGCGAATGGAGGTCAGATTTCGCCGTTCCCTAAAAAACCCGCATATTAACCATGTGGTTTTGAAGGTTGCACCGCAGTTGTGGCGCCGAATGGTGGATTGTGGCTCGGTGCACGTGGATCTGCACAGGTCGAGGGTTGAGGACTTTTCACCCCTGGTCCAATGCTCGCAGTGCCTGGGATTCGGACACGGCAGGAAATTCTGCAAGAATGATTCAGGCCTCAAATGCAGCTACTGCAGTGGCCCTCACATGAAGGCGGAATGCCCAGCATACAGATCGGGTTCCTCCGCGTGCTGCATTAACTGCAAGATAAACAAATCAGAGCACACCGACCACAGTGCCTTCAGCGACGATTGCCCGGTGAGGCGCAAGTGGGACGCCATAGCACGTCTCAGTGTAGCATATTGCTGAGGGCGTCCCAATCGTACAAGCCGCGGTAAAAGAGTCTGAGAGAGCGGGCTCAAAAATGCATCATTTGGTCCAAGCAAACCTGCAGCGAAAAAAGCTTGCCACTGACGAACTGATAGCCGAAGCTGCATCACAGAAGGTAAGCATCGCATTGCTACAAGAGCCTTATACAGGTAACGAGGGATCAGTGGCGCGTTACTCGGGTGTTCGAATCTTTCAGCATGATCAAGGTGTTGACAGGTCAAACCCTGTCAAGTCTGCTATCGCAATTTTTGGCACAGACCTCCAAGTAACAGTGGACCCGGCACTTCAGTCGGAGAACATAGTGGCAATGGTTATCGAGTTCAACGAATGGAAATTGGGAGTAATTTCCGTATACTTTGAAGGAGACAAAGCCCTGGACCCATATCTGTTGCGCTTATCACACGTCTTAACAAGTATTGGGACTCCAAGGACGGTGATTGGAGGTGACTTCAACGCCTGGAGCCCGTGGTAGGGAAGGTCAGGTTGAAGTTAGGTTAGGAGGTTAGGTTAGGTTAGGTTAGGTTAGGTTAGGTTAGGTTTTTTTTTTTTTTTTTTTTTTCACCCGGAGGAGAGAATCTTCATAGACACCCCTTGAGCCCGTACCCAAGGGGTAGTGTCGGATTCCTACCGACTAAACTCTCCCCCTGTTCACTGTTGTTTCCTCTCCCATAGCTCGAGGAGGTCTTAGTATACTTTATATTTGAAATTTCTTCTTTTTTTTTTTTTTTCGTATAAACTACGTGT